>APFE031585933.1:23897-35637 GCA_000404065.3 Pinus taeda | reverse complement strand
AATTAATAGTCTTATAGTTGTTGAATTGCATTTAAATTGATTTAAGGGTTTTGTGTTAATAAATTAGGAGTTTTTGGGCAAAATGACTACAGGAAGTCCCAACAACCTGTAAATAGCTTATTGTTTGACATGTGGCATGACAGCCAGGCCAGAGTGAAAGGTATGGGTGAAAGGTGGAATGTCCAAGCATGGACAAGCACCTATCCCGCAGCGGAAACAACCCTCCTACATGCACGGTCAATGACTGGTCAACTATGGCATGTTGGCGACAAAGGCAGCAACAGCACATAGTCATAGTTCAAATCGATTTTTAGTTGTTTCCTTTTTTTTATATGTGTAAGCTAGGATAGAAACATTTTGTGTTTTGGTAAAAGCGGTAACAGCTGCTCATGGATGAACATCCATTTTCAAGGGATGTGAACCATATGTAAATATAAGTCTGAACCTGGTTGTATGTTCATTTACGTTTTTACTTGTCGCTTCATGAACAGAGCTTCGATTTAATACAAATAAGACTTGCATTATAATCACAGTGCGTTGTTTTAATACGGTGATCGTGGGATAACAAGCTCGGTATACCAAGAACACGGACGGGCCCTGTGTACATGGTATACTGTTGTCATTTTAATTGCGTTTACAGTGTTATTTTGATTGCGTTTGCAGTCAGAGCATTTGATTGGTATTTGATATTGATATATATGCACAGTGATTAAATCAATGTTTATATTTATGTATTTATGAATGCGTTGTTTATATGTTTATGCATGCACTTGAATAGACTATCATTTGGATCGTGAATTATATCCTATAAGGGATTCGATCCAGGGTTTCCTTGTAAAGCACTGTCATGGACTGTATGCTTACGATTTTCACTTTACATGATTGTAATGAATGTTCATGAATGTTGAGTAGCATTGAACAGATGTTTTATGTTTGATGTCTCTGTAAGGAGACCAAAACCTTTAATTACAGTGATACACAACATGTTATGAATTGAATCTTAGTTGATAGTGACAAATAGTTTGATGCTTAGTTGATATTTGATTGATAGTTTGATATTAAATCAAGTCATAGCATTGTAATTAGGAAGAGTAGGCTTAGATTAGATCATTTATGTCTATATATTTTAGGCACACGCCTCTAAGTCTACGCACCCTGGTCGATAATAAATTTAGCCCAGTCTAGCACCCTAGATAGGACACTACACATTTTGAAACCCAATATCCAATCGATCAAAACCCATTTGATCCGACAATCATCAATGATATCGGATTAGAAACTTGCGCGACACTTACCCGCTTCATGGAGCCGATATAGATTATAAACCATTGGTCTATAAAACTTCGTGTCCACTCTTAGACTTAACCTCCAACCATTTTAAAACTTGATATATATTCGATAACGAAGGCCATCAAAACCTATGGCCTATGACCCTTCAACTAGCACATTGTTTACCAAATACTCATCCCCCGTAGTTAGTTGTGACATAAGCATTGACTGTGGGATTGACGGTTAGTATTTACTGTGGCACATCAACCAAGCTCAAGGACTTCCACTCTCTCCTACTTCTGCTAGTCTTCCTCCTGCTCATTATTCGTGGTCTGGAAGTAAGCCATATCTTTGGTTGCCTATTGTTGACAATCATCACGCAGTTTACGAGAGGATATAGAATCCCAGACATACCGAATATAGCTTTTCTTAGATAGCACTCCTTCATTCACCAGATGATCAGCTAACATATTGGCTTTTCTTCACACATGAATTAAGCTGACGGTCCTTAGGGTTCAAAACTGGGAATGAATATGTTGAAAGACCTGCGAGAGCCTCCAATGTTTCGACACTTTTCCAGGTGTCGTTCCATTACACATTTTCTTGGCCGCATTAATGACCAATTCAGAGTCAGCTTCAATGATGGCGTTGTGTAAATTTGACTCCATCTGGATTTCCAAGCACTGCTCTAAGGCCATGAGCTCCACAATGTTATTAGTGGTAGTTCCCAAAAGACTAGGAAAGATATCCTTTATGCACCCCTGCTCATCTCTTATGACACCACCAAATCTAGCCATCCCTGGGTTGCCCTTAGAAGCCCCGTCTATAATGATTTTCAAAAAACCATGAGGAGGAGACTGCCAGATATCTTTATCAGCATTTGTTTTTCTCACACCCTTGTCAGTGCCCTGGAGAACCAGAGAATGGAGACCCAAGTGCAGCAGTATGTGAGTATCCTGGGGTGAAGGAGGGTCCTCGAAAGTTTCCACATAAGGGCCACTCCTATTGTATCTTTGAGCTGTCATAAAATTTTGACAATGATGTTCTGGGTCGAGCCCATTTTTTTCTTAAAAATCCTACCATTATGTTCTTTCCAAACATCCCAAATAATAAATCCTAGAACCAGAGTCCAAGCCTTGTTAATGATTTCATTACCCAAGAAGTATTTCCTCCAATTCTTCAAAGTGTTGGTGATGCTAAGTCTGTCCCTATCAATTTTCCTGAAGGCTAAGGTTTCCCAATCCCATAAGGTAGAGGTGAAGGGGCATAGGTTTAATAAATGTTCCATGGTCTCCTCCTGTAAGCCACATAGATGGCATTTGGATCAGCCAACAAAGCCCCTTTTTAGAATATTCTCCCATGTGAGAATTTTCTTTTGGTGAACCAACCACATAAACAACTTGATTTTCATCCATTGCGCGTTCTACCAAAGGTCATTCCAAACTTGATCAGGGTTTGGATAATCAAAACCTAGTGGCATGTGTTTAGCTTCTTTGAGGCTAAAGGTGCCTTCGATGTTTCTACCCCATCTCAATTGGTCAGACAAGGATGACACCAAAATATTCCTCTGCTCCAAGTCAAGAGCAAGATAATCCACCTGGGCCTTCAAAGGACTCTCTTCACTATAACCAAGTTCCTTCCACATTCGCCATTTACCATTGTTCCTTACCTAATCCCAGAAGTCACTTACCATAAGTAAAACTTTGTTGTCAGTGTCATTTTTTAGAGCGGTTAGTTCTTATCTAAACAAATTTGGTTCCTACTGCTAGTTATCCTCCCAAAACCATGCAAGGTTCCCAGTTCAAATCTCCCAGAAACTATGCTATTGGACAATGGCTCTATTCTCCCAAGCAATGTTCCAAATGTGGGAGCCCTTGATGAGACCTGACATTTGGATATGATCCCTCTCCTGCCAATTATTTGCATATTTATGCTTCCAAAGCTTGGCCCAAGGGGGTGGTTGACTCCTTCAGCCACCTCGACCGAAGTTTGGCTTTCGAAACTCTGCTGAGGATTTCAGGGTCATGAAGCCCCAAACCACCATGGGCTTTAGGTTTGCAGAGCTTGTCCCAAGCTACCAAAGCCTATTTCTTTTTCTCTTCCCCTTTGCCCCAAAGAAAATCTAGTTGAATACTCTTCATTTGTTGCATAACTCCTTTAGGAGAAGGAAGAGCATAAAACATGAAAATGGGAATACCCTGCAGGACAGCGTTTGTAAGCACAAGATGCCCCATCAAATTCAAAGACCTGCAGGTCCATTTCCTTACTTTGTCCTGAATTTTATTAGTTATCAGCTCCCACACTCTCTTGCTCAGAGGTTTTTCAGTAAGAGGCATTCCAAGGTACTTGGAAGGTAACTGATCCCTTTGAAACCCAAGAATTCTGGTGAGGTTTCTCTAAATAGAAATTTCAATGTCAAAAAAGAACGCATTTGATCTATCAAGGCTTACCTCTGTACCGGTGGCCAATGCGAAGTCATTCAGAATTTCTTTGAAAGCTTTGGCTTCCTTAACCTTAGGAATACCCTGCAGCATTGTGTCATCTACAAATTTTTGACGAGTAGAAGTAGCACCATTTGGGGTAAGTTTCAAACCTTGGATTCTTCCTTCTAACATTTTCCATTTTGATCACTCTTCCTAGCCCTTCCATCATGAGAACAAAGAGGAAGGGGGAGAGCAGATCCCCTTGTCTAAGACCCCTAGAAGGCATAAAGGTTCTAGAGGGAGAGTCGTTAAGTAGAATGGAGAAGTTGGTCGTGGATATAAGGGCCATAACCCATCTTATCGAGTTGTGGTTGAAGCCATAAGCTCTTAGCACTACCCTAATGTAAGACCAACTTAGCTTATCATAAGCTTTCACTAAGTCAAGTTTCATGATCATACCCGCTTTCTTATTTCTCTTAAGAGTGTACCACCTCATGAGCTTGTATGATGTTGTTGAGAATCTAGCTTCCTTCCACAAATCCAATTTACTCCTCTAAGATGAGAGCAAGAAGAAGAGGCTTGATTCTGTTAGTGATCACTTTGGAAATAATTTTGTACGCAACATTACATAAGGCTATGGGTCTGAATATGTCCAGTGTCATAGCTTTTTCCTGCTTTGGAATCAAATCTATGAAAGATGCATTAAGAGCTTTCAAAATAGTTTTGGATTTTCTAGAGTCTTCCACAACATCAAGGATATCTTGTTTGACTATTTTCCAATAGTATTTGAAGAAGTCCACATTAAAACCATCAGGGCCAGTTGCTTTCCCATTTTTCATCTCATTGATAACTTCACTAACCCCCTCTTCAGACACTGATTGTGGTTGTCTTCCCTGGTTACAAGCTCAGGAATGAACTTTGTGAATTTGTTAATGAACCTAGATCTATCGATGAGAGGCTCCTTTGATATGCTAAGGAAGTGTTGAACTAGGACATATTCCATTTCTTTGTGAGAGACGAGCTCTTTCCCTTGAGAATCGTTAAGTTTTGAAATTATGTTATGAGATCTATGATCCAAGGTTGATCTATGAAAAAACTTTGTGTTACTTTCTCCTTCTCTAATCCACTACACCCTCAATTTCTGCCTCCAAAAAATCTCTTCTTGCATGCATCAATCGTCCCATTCATTCTGAAGAGGGTCGGCCTGAATTTTTGATTCTTCAGTAAAACCTTCTGACATGATGATCTAATTAATCTCCTAGAGTTTCTGCTCAACTTCTCTTTTGGCTTTAAAAATATTACCAAACTCTTTTTTGTTCCACTCTTTAAGCCTATATTTGATGTGTTTCAGTCTCTGCTGCAACATGAACATTTTAGTGCCTTGAACAGGAATATCTTCCATCCACCATTTATCAATATTGTTGGTGAAGTCAGGGTGGGAGAACCAGTCATTTCAAACCTAAAAGGTTTGTTCCTCGGTGTACCCATAAAAGTAGCTTCAAGCTGGATAGGCCAGTGATCCGATCCTCTGAAGGGAAGGATTAAAGCTAACATGTCAAGGCATGTAAGAAGGAGATCCTCTGAGATTATGAATATATCTAGACTTGAGAAGCCCCTCCCCTCTTATTATTCCAAGTAAAAGTGCCATTTACTATTTCGGTGTCCACTAGCCCTATGTTATTCATGAAGTTCTGGAAGGAAATGGAGTCTTTTCCTAGTTTTCTGGTACCACCTTTTTTCTCTGTAAGAGATTTAATCATATTGAAATCCCCAGCCAGAATCTAGGGCATATCAGGATATCTCTCTCTCAGCTTCTCAAGGGAGGTGAGAAGTTTAAGTTTGTCTTCTAGTTTCTTAGGACCATATATGTTAATGATCATGTAGATCTCCTTATCACCCAAAAGTTGGATCAACAATGGTAGATAGTTCCTAGAAGCTTCAACATCTAGGATTCCAAGTTTTTGAGGATCCCATAGAGTAAGAGTCACACCCGTCGAGTTATCTGCTTTAACCTCTAGATACTCATACTTGATTAACCATTTGTTGTGTATCTCTCTGATCTTGTCCATCAACATTTTGTTTCCTGAATAAAAACCATATCTGATTTTTCTTCTTTCATTCTACTGTTGAGAGTCCTTTATTTCCTTTTACTTCCTAGGCCCTTAATGTTCCAGCTTGTAAGCTTCATTAAGAAAGGTTTGTAAAGAAGTAACTGGTAAGATCTCTAATCTTACCTGAGTTAATCATAAGTTTCCCACATTCGGTCAGCAACTCATTCTATTTTTTTCTTCCTCTTTTCCTACCCGGATTCTTGGAAGAATGCATCGGTGTATCCTCCATCATTTTCACTCCCATATTCTCTTAGCTATCATGGTTTCTTTTGACTCCAAAACCCTTCGGTTATGGTCTCCAGAGGAAGAGTTGTTGAACCCTGTCAAACTTCTCTTTTGGCTGAGAGTCTACCCCTTTGGTGATTCCCTGCTCCATAAAATTTTCTAGATCTAAATTCTCCCTCTCTAGAATCTCCTGCAGATCATGGTCTTTTGTTCGAGCCTCACTTGGGGTCATCTTGTGGTCCCTACTGAGCTCCATAATGGTCGCCATATCATCCTTTTTTTTGTTGTTTTCTAGTATATCCTCCATATTAGCATCCCTTTCCTTCTTAGTGGGAATATTCTCCAATTCCTGATTTGTCCCATTGTTTTCGACTTCTTCTTCTAAGATATGGAAACTATTGTGGCTCGATTATCTGTCTTCATCAATTTTCTTTTGATACCACTTGCCTCCTTTCCCTTTACCCCCAACCTTAGTAAATCCTTCAGGATCCTTGCCTGTAGTGGCTTTTGTATTGCTCTTCAGCTTGTTCAAAGGGTAGCCCCTGTATAGGTGCCCATGTTCATGGCACTTACGACACCTAAATGGGATGCGTTCATAGTCCACCGCTTGCACCCATTCCTCGCCATACACTTCTAAAATGATTGCATCTAGAAGTGCCCCAGATAAGTCCATTTCCACACATATCCTGGCAAAGGGAGTGTATTTTCCTCTTAAAGTAGCATCTGATATCTTTATAAAATGCCCTAGCTTGTTGCAGATAGCCTTTAAAGACTCCAGCAACTAATAATCTAAAGGAAGGGAATAGAGTCTTATCCATACCAGCACCGAGGTGAAATTTTCTCATTCTGGGACAAATTTCATTACCCATGGTCTCAAATAGAAGCCTGCAGAAGCGTAAAAATAGGGTCCTCCCTCGAACACTCTATCTTTATCCTCTAAGCTTATGAACACCACCGTGAAGAAGCCCTTAGACCCAAGGTGAAGTTTAATTTCCCCCTTTCGTTTCTAGTGTTTCCTTATCCATGCTTGCAAAGCCTTCTCCATTGGCCAAATCCCCATAAATTTATAGATAACAACATATTCTGCCATGTGGTCTCTGTGCACCTACAGCACCGAGTCGCTTAAAATGACTCGAGGAATAGTGGTCGACTTGGGTTTACAGACCCCTGATGTACTCATATTCTGACTGCTAATCTATGTCCTCTTCTCCTTACTAGCTCCCTCATGATTCTCTTCGTGTCCTTGAGGTTTGATAGTTTCCGATTTTTTTGTATTCTTAGCCTTTGTTACCACCTCCATTGGTTTTTTAAAGTGATGCAATCCAACTCCCGTGCTTCTGTCCGCAACCACTTAACTGTAGGAGGGAGTTGAACTCCCTCCTCCATGCCGTGCCATGGTGACCAACGACTAAGCCCTAAAGAAAAACCCTAGTTCAGATTGCATCCCTCTCCAAAAACTCCTAATTGAAGAATAATTTTCATTAATTGCCAAATACTTTTATAAATCAACATCATTAGATAAGATCTCTAAAATCTATTATTAATCTTGTAATTGAAGAATAATTTTCATTAATTGCCAAATACTTTTATAAATCAACATCATTACATAAGATTTATAAATATTAAAAATCAAATAATAATATAAAATATTATTTTCTTGTAATCACAATCTACTATTAAGTAATAATTTTCAAGAATATTCCTATTATTGCCAATAGAATAATTTTTAATTAATGGCCAAAATAACTTTTTTAAAATATCAACATAATAAACATAAAATCTCTAAAATATTAAAATCAAAAAAATAATATAAAATATATTTCTTGTAATCAGAATCTACTATTAAGTAATAATTTTCAAGATATTGCCAATGCGTGCAAACATAAAAGATATTGTCGATTCGTGCAAACATATATTAACTCTACATAATTCATGATACAAAATCCTTTCAGATTTCAATTACACTGATCTAGCCAAGTAATCAACACGGTGACTTATGTGAACTGCTTTATATGGTGTTTTTTTTTATCCTTAAATTATGGTTTAAAAAAATAATACTTTACAATGTGATGATAAGTTACGCATCTCACCAATCATATGATAAATTAGTTAAATTATTGATGGAAATGCTATTCAAACAATATGTGGGAGTGGATCTAAGTTCTAAGGTAGATGAGTTTTTGCCTATCTCAAATGCTCATCTCTTATGTGCTATAAGAAAATTTATGGTATATCTATGTTTCAGAAATAAGCAAGAGCATTAATAATTTTGATATGGTATTGAATAAGTTTAAATATGAGATTGTTTGTATATTAAAGTTACTTGGGCATTCGGAATATTCAATATTAAATTAGTTTTAGTGAGGTATTAAAATCAATAATGTATTATAAAAATTGATTTTATAATGTATTGATTCGCAATCAATTCAAAATTTTACAAGGAAAACTCATTTTAAACTCAAAGTCAGTCTAATTTATTAAAATTAACATCTTAACTCTAATATAGATATAGTGTTGTATATGGACTTTCTATTTTTGTTTTCCTATAGATTTTTTATGTTTTTTTTGTGCACTATGAAGAAAAATCATGTATTTGTTATTTTATTGAAACTAAAGTATGGAAAAATATTGTTCTAATATAATATTTGGAATATGTTTATGAAAGCTATATCATTTGGGTAGTAAGGTCACAATTCAGCCGCAAAACAATGTAAGTTTTAGTAAGATTTTAGATAAATCTTGTAATTGTTTTTGGAAATCTGAGATTAACTCAAATATAGTGTTGTATATGGACTTTCTATTTTTGTTTTCCTATAGATTTTTTATGTTTTTTTTGTGCACTATGAAGAAAAATCATGTATTTGTTATTTTATTGAAACTAAAGTATGGAAAAATATTGTTCTAATATAATATTTGGAATATGTTTATGAAAGCTATATCATTTGGGTAGTAAGGTCATAAAAATTAGCCCAAAACCATGGAAGTTTTAGTAAAGATTTAGAATTAAATCCTTGTAATTGGTTTTTTGGGAAATTGGGTTATAAATTATCAAAGATCAATATTTAAGTGATAATGTTGAATCTTCCACTATAAAAAAAGTGTTGAAAACACTCAAAATTTCAATTTTGGGAATCTATTTCTACAATAGAACAAAAATCAATCTCAAAAACACTTCCAAAATTCAATTTCTTGATATTTTTCATTTTAATAATCCGTGCACAACACCCTAACAATCTACAACTCAGAAGAATAAAACACAGTCAAGACTCTAATCTCTTGGCATTGACAAAGGAGATATCAAGGTAGTAACCCGGACTACAATTTCACTCCTCCTGGTGGTAAATCGTGGTAACAGAAAACCTGACTACCGAAGGAGGGGGAGGTTTCCAACAAATCACGTGACAGGCCGGGAGCCAGATAAGGCTGACCTCTAAACTACATTCTCAAACATCTGCATGATTTACATGTATTTGTAAAACTTGGATTTTATAAAAATAAACCCGTATTACTTGCCACTTGACGGTGAGATTCGTCTCTTTCCAGTTCGCTGATACGTCGCTCAATTCACAAGACACTTCGCCTGCCAGCAAATCAAATAATTAAATATTTAATTGCAGACTTTGAAATAATCCAAAAATCTATTTAATATAATATAATTGATTTTTCTAATGTTGATTAAATTTCCAGAATATTTCAATTCTAATGTGTTAGATTAGTACAGGTCATTCAGAACATTGCAGCTTAAAACTTTATTCATACTGGATTTACTGAAATGTTCAACAACGTTAACTACAGTCCGTTGAAATAATCTCTTCAACCAACAGAATTATGTATGATTTATTATTATTGTTGAAATCTAAACTTTACCTAATGTGCTAGCTGCCTGCACGAAGTAAAGTTGACCTAATGTGCGAGCTGCCTGTACGAAGTAAACCCCAGCAGCGATGAGCAGAAGCAAGAGCGCACACAATCGAAGGTGAGATCTCATATCGCCCCTTCCTGCGAATCCCATAACTGTTGGCTGTTTTGATCCCCCAAATCCATTTTAGGAAACAAATATTGATCTATTAATAAGATTGTTATCTGCGCAGATCCGGCGAATTAGCAAGTATCTTGAATGAATACGGTTGACAATTAATAATCGAAGAGATATCTCCTCTATATATATACACATACATGGACCCGTTCAATGAAGATGATGGTGTCCATTATCTTATTACTTCCTAATAAGGACATTAGGCTTATTATGACCTAATATTTGGTAATTTATTTATTTTTTTAATATAGAATTAAGATAAAATGTTTTAAATATTAGTATAGATCTATTTAAATACAAATTTAATATGAGTTTAGAGATTTGATTTCTTGGTATGAAAATTATTTTTATGATTTGATGTTATTTAAATATTTTTTTGTAGTTAATTTATTTTTTATTTTTTATTTTAACATTTTTTTAAAATTTATATGTGTTGATATGAGCAAAATTTAAATTTTGATTATGGACAGACATTTTCAATTTTGATGATTGAAAGACGCAATTAAACATCACACTAGGTTGTAAAATAAACCTACATAATCTAATATTAAGAAGATGTTGTCAAGTAACATTATAGATAAATGTCTTTCAGATTAATCACATCATTAGGATTTTAAAAATAATAAAATAAGTGTAAGTTGTAAATAAAATATTTTATTACAACTTGCCAACGGTAATATTGAATTTGGAAGAACTATTCAAACCGAGAGGAGGCGGAGGTGTTGGGGTTAATATTGAATTTGGAAGAACTATTCAAACCGAGAGGAGGAGGAGGTGTTGGGGTTTGTTTCCTCCTTGGGAGCTGAGAGCAGATTACTACTTGTTGTAGCACGGTGGTTTGGTGAGAATTTCTGAGGGTATTTGTACTTCATTTTAAATTGTTGCTTGGGAATACTTATATGAGTATGCACTCTCTTACCTTAACCATTGCACTGTGAATTAAATATGTTGAATGATAGAATTCGTTGCATTATGCTTCTTGTGAGTTGCAGCATGCTTCCTCTGCCTTATGCATGACGGTGAAGAATAGATTCTTAGAGATTGCAAATGCGAAGGTAGCTTATAACGAGTTATCATGTTTTTGAGATGATATTCTCCATATAATTTTATTAAAATGGTCAAGGGATAGACTCTCTTATAACCATTGAGTGAGTGGTGAACACTCTCATGAGCATTTAATAATAAAATTAAATGTTGGCTAGTTTTTACCATACCGAGGTATATTGGTGTCTAATGACATGTTTGATTATTGTGTCATTTCTTATGATCTTGATTCCTTTCATGATAATGTGACATTTATATTATCAAGAATTTGATTAATTAAACTAGTCAAAGGAATCATGAAAATTATGCAATCCTAGATAAGAAAGTTTATGTTAATATGCTACAACACTAGTTGTTAATGGTTATGTAACTTACTATTGCTTTACTAAAGTTACTCTATGTAATAATGAAGATTCTACTTAGTTGTTAATGAGGAATCTAGAGTAGTAATTTGGATAGTTACTTGTATGTAAATTGTGTATAAATTTTCTAACTCTGTGCATTGTCATGGGAGGTTATTCAGGATATTTATTTTAATTTTACATCCACTTTATATACACATAAAGTAAATGAAAGTAAAAGAAAAAAAAGAATATTATTAAAAAGATATGTAAATTCTTCACTACTTAATG
>APFE031585933.1:0-21343 GCA_000404065.3 Pinus taeda | reverse complement strand
ATATAGATAGTTTGAATCTACATTATAAGTACATCAGTCGTTACTTATATATATTCAACAAGGGTCACGAGCGTACATCTTAATATAACATGGATTGATAACATATACTCAATAAAGGTTAACAACATCCTTGTACACTTATCACTGTAAACTCCTTCACTTACTCAACAGTCACGTCAATCCGCAAGGACCCCACCATGTGGTTCTGTTATAATTTCACCCACAAAGGTATTAGTTTCGGCTGGCTAATTGCTTAGGGACATTAATATGTTTAGGAACCATTCATAATTTTTGTCCTTTCATGAGAAATTGCAGATAGTGCACTCTCATAGTAGATGGCACTACTATACTCTTATTTGAATTTCAAATGTTATATACATATTAGTCATTCATGAGTAGAGTTTCAGACAACTTTCTTTCCCTGCCATATTCAATATAGCCATTTTTTTGTCTACTTGTCCAGTAAACTTAGTTTTGTCAATCTTGGGACACCTTGTAATTTTTCTTTAGTGCCATCCAATGTCCATTTTGCAGTACTTTCAATTTTTGCCCCTGCTCATCCTGTATTGATGTAAGTGACATGCAAATTTTCTTTTGTGTCTAGTCCTAGGTTTCTCCCTCCTTGGTTGTCTTATATTTTCCATGTTACTATAATATCATTTTCTCCTTATAAATTAGAACACTTCCACTTCATTCAACAATTAATTATTTTAATACAACTTACATGTAAGGTACGGTGACATAATAATAGACAATACTTTTATTCCAATATGAGAACAATTTGTTATTTTATTATACCCTCATACAATAACCATACCTATTATCATCACAATGTTATCATCACAATTAGGGGTTCTTTGCCTCGTTCCCATGGTAGTTTGCATTCAATGATCTATTTCTTAGGTACCACCATACTTTCATGATTTCAAACATACCACCACACATTATTATCAAATTATAGAACAACTATTTATGCTTAACACCTTCATGGTAATTATTATCTAATCTTTTATGCATGTGGATTCAATCATGTCCACATTTTCTTTATTCGTGGGTTGTTTTCATACAAAATCATGGTTTCATGCTTCAATTGGTTTTCCTCATTGTATCTAATCCTTCATATCCTTCCATCTCTTTCATTTTCATCTATCAACTATCTCCATACTCTAGATTAGTATGATCTTCTTAGCGCAATGATTTTGTAAGCATATCTTCACTCTAATCAACTTTTAAAGAGACTTAATTTATATCTATAAAAACATTCAAATTTCTTTAAGTTAGTTATTGGAGGTACCATTACTGGCGATACGTTGTATGTTTCCATGTTGAAACACCTAATGCTTGTGTCAATATGCTACCAGTATTTATTTATTTCCTTTGTAGCAATTCTATTAGAATACCCATCAAATATTGTTTCCATCTTGTTCATTTTATTGTCCTGGGGGTCATTTCAATTAATCAATTTTGTCATCTTAATGTTGAGTATACTTAATCTTCCAAATAATGAACCATTACAATCACCAGTTTGCAACTCAGCACCTTGAGTTCCCTCTAATGCCATTGGGTACAAGAAATTCAAAAACTAACATATTTTATTATTATATTTTAATTTTCTAGGAGTTGTTTCATACTCCACATAAAATTTCTCTTATATGTTCAAATTGATTCCTTCCTTGCACTATCAATAGTTACTAGTTTTGATGGAAAAATTGACATCCTCCTGAGCATTATGAACATTGTTTTTGTTTTATTTGATGTCTTGGGGTGACCCTGACGTTGTTTTTAGCTCAAGATTCTCCTAAATCCCACTTACTTCACCATTTCTAAGACTAGGCTTCTTTTCAACACAAATGATGATGACTTATTATTACAATTTACTTCTATTTGGATGATTTCTTAGACAAGTGTTTTATTGGGTTAATCTATTGCACCTCTTAATTACTTAACTTCTACGATCCTCCTTACTATGATTAGTGTCAACCATTCTATTATTATACCCCGTCTTTTGTGACTTTGATCATGAAAGGACTATTTTAGTAATGAGGTTCAATAAGTCGGGTATACGTGGCAACTTACTTATGCATATTTATAAGTTCTATCTTTTATTGTAATTTGATGAAAATGATTCCTATTATTTCCAATATTCATATATGTATCTTTAAGTGTTTTATATTTTCACTCCATCTTTAACAACAATTATCATTAAGTATGTTGAGATGATTTCATCGGTTATCCCAAATTATGAATCTTTAGCTTAGGTGTTATAGTGTTTTCAACCTCTTCCATTCTCTTTCCAACTTACAACTAATCTTGGTTTCTTAGACCAAAAAAAAACTAGCTTCCACCTTAACTAGAATCCATACTTCTTCTCTCACTTGAAGAGTTGCAATCTTGTACAAGCCAAAGATAATTTAGATTGTTTACTTTGGTTTGTTCAAAAATATTTTTTATTTTAGGGTCTAACATCAATCTGAGTGTGAGGACTGATAGACTGACCATCCATCTTCTAATTGCATAGGTTTCCCTTAATATATTCACTAATTTCTAGGAATTAATCTGGATTATGAGATGATAATATATATATATATATATATATATATATATATATATATAATAATATTATATATATATATAATATATTATATATATATATATAATAGTATATATATATATATATTATATATATATATAACACTTATTATAAATTGGAAATTTGTATTACATGCAATCGCTAGAAATTGGAGTTTTTTTGGTTATTTTGAATTCTAGATACACTATTTTAATTCCAATTTTATATAATATATATATATATTATATATATATATATATATATATATATATATATATATATATATATATATTTTATTCAATGAATCATCCTTTAAAGTGCTCATTTAACTCCTATCGTTCCAATGGGTTGAATCACATAATTATGATTCCCTTCTAGCTACAACAAAATTTGGAGCGTATTCATGAATGAACTAAGTCCATCAAAAGTATTGCAGCACCAATAAGAAGATTAGAAACTCATAATATATATATATATATATATAATATATATATATTATAATATATATATATATATATATATATTATATATATATATATATATTATAATATATATATACAATTTCTTTACATTCTTGTAGAAATTCCTCATTGGTCCATGATCCAGTTATGCCTCATATCCTCTTCATTGATTTTCATTTCAACATTATCATCTAGCAAGAAATCTCATCGGTCTTCCTTCTCTTATGTTTGGTTAAAATATATATTTTTTCTATTTGTTGTTGTTTTTTTAATGTTTCATATTTTCCAGTTTTTTTGTTAAAATGGCCATTTATAGAAAAACCATTACTTTGAGATAGCTATGCTTAATATGAATATTTATAATTTCAAAATATATGGAAGGCCTTTTTCATCTTTTGTATATTCAACAAGGAAGCATAATCAGTTCCAAAAGAAATAATTGCATTACATATTGAATTCACCATTCTCAACAGATTTCTCTTACAACTAATAATAAATGCATAGAGACCTTTGATTTCATCACAATTGAAGGTTTCAACAGTCACTATTGGATGATTAACACAGGTATTCTTTCAGTGAAACATTGATTTCTAGCACAATTCTAATTACAACTACTTTTGCAATCTTAATTTACCAGCATGGGCACACTGCTTATTGAGGTTGCCATGTTTTGAAACTTTCATGCCTCTAAGATTTATCAACCTATGCTTTGATAGTAAAAGTCTACAGAGGAAACACTCTCCTCAACTGAAATCCAAACTTGGGATATTGCCTTCAGCTACCACATAGCTTTCTTAGTTATGCAATTGATTTCCTTCCAAAGTACCCAGAACAGGGTTGTTCATTGCTGACATGACAGAGTTTGTTCACGAATATGTTATTCTAGCTATAGATGGGCTCCTAGGCCACAGTACTATAACATGTGGCTCCAATACCACTTGTAACATGTAACAACATTAAATATAGAATAGGTAAAAAAAAAAAATTATATAAAATACCCACACCAAAACAATGCTTATAGTACATTCATATTATTTACTCAGCAATTGGTGTAGCATCAACCCCGATGCACATAATCAAATTGACACATTTGATGAAGATGATATCCAATGGGTAACCATGGTTAAGTGACATGCATGGTTTCTACCCAGGTTCTTGGTTACCCTCGAACTTTCTTGAACCAAACATATCGACACCTGTTTATAATCTGACCATCAAAGGAGTAGGGTTACATCTAATGGTCATGCCTCTTCCATTTAGAATTTGGTAACTAACCTATTTTTTCTACTCGGCATCACCTATCATTTGCTTCCCTCCAATCACTGGAAAAATCTTGTCCTCGTCCTACAAGAAGAGAGCTTTTGAGTCATTTAGTGCACATGTAAGTAGTCTAACTGCATCGTGAGTTAAGGTTTTTCTTTGTTTTCTTCTTGCTAGATTTACAATGACTAGTTGAGCATGTGGTTTTGTTGCAGGATCAGTCTCAAACCAGCATCTCTTCTTTTCCATATCATCTTACTTCCACTGATAGATTCTAGTACCTCTGGCCTTTCCAACATTTGAATGTGGCTCTCCGAGAAGGTATGAGGTACGACAACCTTAAAAGGGTTTCTTTCCCCTCTGTAGTACTTCAGGTGAGTCTGTTATTTTGTTTAATTCGACCTCTATCAAGTTTTAATGTTATTTTTATTTAAAAATGTTATGGAACCAGCTCAAGAAGAGATAGAAAAGATAGATCAACGCCTTAGAATTCAACCTCTTTGAGGGGGCAACCTCCTCTACATTACATAAATGAACAATTCTTGGATCATTCAAATGATAAAACCTCCTTTCTATATATAAGAGTCTAAGGAGTCACAATATAACCCAGCCGACCTAACAATAATAATATAAAGCCACAAAAATAACAATAGAGGGATTCTATGGGGCCCAGTAATAACAATATGGGGACAATAGGGGCACAACAATATTAATAAGGGGTACAACTACAATAGTAATGGGGTAATCACTAGTATTATAGGGACCCAACATGCCGAGACTAGAGAATGAATTGATGGTTGGTTCCAAATGGATCTACAAAGTGAAGTATGCAACTGATGGGAGCATCGAGAAGTACAAGGCCAGATTTGTGGCCAAATGCTTCTCTCAAGTAGAGAGAGTGGACTATGAGGAAACATTTGCACCAGTGGAAAGATATTTCTCAATCTGGACCATTCTAACATTGGTTGTGCAAATGGGGTGGAAGATCCACCAGATGGATGTGAAGACTGCCTTTCTCAATGGTGTTGTTGAGGAAGAAATTTACATAAAGAAACTAGAGGGATTTGAGACACATGACGGGGAGACACATGTGTGTAGACTCAGGAGAGCCCTATATGGTCTCAAATAGGCGCCCTGAGCATGGTACACTCAGATTGATACATATCTCAGAGGCTTAGGCTTAACCAAAAGTGAAGAAGCTATCAATCTCTATCACATTATGGCAGATGGAAAGTTGCTTATCCTAGTTTCGTATGTTGATAACTTGATACTTACCAGGGATGAGCAGTTGATTCACTCTTGCAAGAGAATTCAAGATGTAGGACATGGGCTTCATGCATTACGCCCTTGGTTTGGAGGTATGGCAGGGTGATAGTGAGTTTTTTGTGCGTCAGGGGAAGTATTCCTTTGAAATATTTCAAATATTTCACATGGATAACTACAAGCCTATGGACACACCTCTAGCTAACAACTAGAGGAAAGATATTACTTATTCAGGATAGGAAGTAGATGCCACCATCTACAGAAATCTTGTGGGATCCTTGATGTATATGGTGAATACAAGGCCCTAAATATGATACGCAGTTAATTGGTTGAGTCAAGCCATGGTGAAACCTACCAAGCTATATTGGAAGGCAAAAAAGCATGTGTTCAGGTACGTCTGAGGCACAACCGAGTATGGGTTATGGTATATGATGACAGAGGGAGTGAAGCTTGAAGGCTTCACCGATGCATATTGGGCAAGGAGTACATGAGACAGGAAAAGTACTTCACGTGCTATCCTTAGTGTTAGGTCTATAGTTATTTCCTGGTATAGAATGAAACATAGGTCTATGGCACTTATCTCAACAGAGGTTGAATACATGTCTACAAGTCAAGCAAAATGTGAGGCCATATGGATGAGGAAAATACTTGTGGGGTTTTTAAGCCAGGAGATGGATTTGATAGTGGTTTATTGTGATAATCAGAGTTGTATCAAACTCTTTAAGAATCCAGTATTTCATGACAGGTCCAAGCACATTGATGTCAAGTACCATCACTTGCGGGATTGTGTGCACAGGAGAATTATGATACTACAATAAATTCCGACTGAGGAGCAAGATGTAGTATCTTGACAAAGGCATTGTCAAGTGGCA
The DNA here is from genome assembly GCA_000404065.3 of Pinus taeda. Classification (NCBI taxonomy): domain Eukaryota; kingdom Viridiplantae; phylum Streptophyta; class Pinopsida; order Pinales; family Pinaceae; genus Pinus; species Pinus taeda. Next base: position 14,918 of record APFE031585933.1, on the reverse strand, counting down.
AATTCGAATTCCATAGGTGCAAGGTAGGGATGATGAAAAATCTCTTTCTTGCTAAGAGGGAGTGTTTTCCACATCAGCAGGATGATTTGGATGGTAGTTAACTTGTGTGACATGGAACTTTTCTACTATTTAGCTTAGTAAATTCGAGTTATAGGCTAGAATTAGAGTTGTGAATGTGATGATTGCCAAATTTTAGAGATCTAGTTCAGATATTTTCAGTTTGACTCAGTTAATTGAGCTTAAGTCCCTAGTTGAGTAGTAGAATTGTTGCTAACTCAATGATCTCTTGGTTAAACTAGTCAATCAACTAAAAATAGCCTAGACATGCATGGAATTCAAATAACCTATATGGAGTGAAGGAAAAGGCAAATTGTAATTGTTAATTGTATACCAGTTGAGTGTACAAAGCTTTCCATTAAGCATGTGATTCATTCCTTGGGAATTGCGCAATAAAATAGGAGAAAATTCCTATCTTTTAGGAGGTAATTTCCTCTAGTATTTGACAAGGAAATAGGAGAAAGTTGGGGCCTTGAATTAGCTAAGTTTTGGCCAAAGCAGGATAGTCAACAAGAGAATAGGTTTACAGTGCAGGGTGTGCTTCAGATTCAAAGTAAGACATTGTAATAGTTTCTCATTCTCATCTGATTAATGAAAAGTAGCAAAGGAGTTTTTCTGAGTTGGGTTCCCCTGTAAATCATTCTGTTCTTGTGGTTTTGATGGTTGCATGTCATTGCATGTGTTTCTAAATTGTTATTTCCATTCGGCAGAATATTAAAGGAAAATTATAATCTCTTGATCTCAGTTTGAATTCATTAGTAGTAGTAAATTTCTATTAATTTCTATAGTCTGTTGAACAAATTTTATTAGGAATTTGTTCATATCTAATAGACCTTGCCCCAAAATCCCTAAAACCTATAGAAGATAGGAAAGAAGGAAAAAACTATCTAAAGGCAAGATAGTGGATCACAGGAGGTTGCTAAAAAAATTGACATTGCATTTACTCCTCATTTGGCTAGTTTCATAGACCTTTCAATCACTATAGCATTAACCTAGAGGTTTCATGGGATGTTGGTTGCACCCACTACTTACGTGAGGTTGCAAGTGGATGAAAACAACATGCTTTAGCAACACAATTGTTCATTGCATACATGGTCACAAGTGGAAAGGCAGAGGAAGTATTCTAGTTGAATCTAGTGACAAGGTAGTCAGTATGGAGTAGCATTCTTATTGTAAGTGATTTGTTGTTGGAGGCATTTTAGTCACACTAGCATGAAGTAGAGATGGGAAAAAAGTTGCCAATTTTCACACTAGACTAGCATACAATGACACTACGTGAAAGCAATTTTGACTGGCTACTTCTAGTAGTCCAAAGTGAGGAAAAATAGTCATATCTACATTCTTGGTTTATGAAGAACCAATTGTAAAGTTTGTTTTTGAGGTGATCTAGCTTGTACCTAAGAGCAAAATTATATGCCATCAACATGTTATTTATTTCGTCAATGCATTACCCTTTGGTGGTATTACACTCCCACAATAAATGTGGTGCACACCCCACAGGCACTAATCCCACGTACATAATTTTTTTTCGTTTGCATTATACAGATGTTGCACAATCGTAAATATACCCAAATTGCAATTGTAATTCAATAGAAATTATAAATACACACAAATTGTTATTCAACTCAACAAGACTGAAATGATTATTGCTAGTATTGTCAAGAAACCCTAGATTCGGAGAATAACTTACTTTCACACACCCTAAACCATAAACATGAAGATTTGTAGGATAAATGACCTCAACTTTTGGGTTAATGGCATCGACAAGCATTCCCATAGCGTCAGGATTGGTGGAAACCACAAACGTTGCACAGGTAGAAGTCAATGTAATTGATGCTTCCTATGGGGATATAAATAATGGACTTCGAAATTATTTTCTTTGTTGTTTCTCGCCCTAGGATCTATGATATATGCTCAATCATCTATGTAGCTTGTGCAATCTATTGCTTCAACAATATGCTTTTCCCCTATATTTGAATGGATTAAGATAAACAAATTATGTTATACAAATCGCCATCATTTCAATGAAAATTTACAGGAAATATAACTATATTATATAGTTGACTATAGGGGCAATCAGTACCTGGTTTTAGTCATCAGGATGCAAAACCCTCGCACATGCAGAAGCAAAATTAACTCAATGCACCATGGTTTCAATTCACCTCGCTTCTCTAGGAAATGGTTGAACTAGCGGCAGGGGAAATCAGTACCTAGTCTGAGTCACTGGGATGAAAAACCCTCTCCCTACATAAGAAACATTAACTCCACATGCTATGGTTTCAATTCACCCTGCTTCTCTAGGAAATGGATTAACTAGCGACAGGGGAAATTAGTACCACATATGAGTCATTGGGATGCAAAACCCTCAGCCCTACAGAACTCCATGATCCATGGTTTCGATTTACCCCACTTCTCTAGGAAATGGATTCACCCCACTTCTCCAGGAAATGGTTGAACCAATAGCAACGGAAATCAACACTTTGTATGAATCACTGGGATGCAAAACCATCGCCCTTGTAGAAGCAAAATTAACTGCACGCCCCATGGTTTTAATTCACCTCACTTCTCTAGGAAATGGCTAAACCAATGACATATCATGAGGTTTGAGTGGAGCGATACCTATTGCCATTAATGTGTAGTAAATAACAAGTGGCCCATCTGGTTGTCTGTGATAGAGAGTTCTTTTTGTCTTAAATTTTGATAGAGTTCCTTTCCTTTCCATTTGTCTTTAATTTTTCCTAGAGCTCTTTTAGTCTTTAATTTTTTATTAAGAAAATTAAAATGTTCCTTTTCATTTGTCTTAAATTTTGTGCAAATCCCTTTTTGTCCTAGATTTTTTATTAAGACAATCAAAATTTAATTTAAAATAATTAAAATTAAAAAGTCATGGTTTAAGACAAAAGATTTATTTTGTCTTAAAAGACCCCTCCGTGTAGTAGCGATGTTGGAGATGCATGAGGTTACTACATTTGGGATGACAATATAGATCTCTTTTGGATTTTTAGGAGAAGAAGAAGTATTCTATCATATTCACTTGTGTTTTGAAACATTATTGTTAAATTTTATTGTCCGATCCACAAAGATAGAGTCAGGACCCAAAATTTGGTGCCCTACATGTAGTCAAACCATCTTGTAAACAAGTCATTGAGGATGCATAACAATGGGGAAAGCCAATGAACCCATCCTTTAAAAAGGTTTTTGAAGATGCATGACACTTGAGGAAGGCACGCAACATAGATTAAAATATTTCGCTTTATATTCCAAGTGGAATTTGACTTATGATAAATTTCAGTTTTACCAATCATATGATTATTTTTGGATAAAAGTTCTATATTAAAAGAATTACGAGCATGGATGCCTTTGACCCTTTTAGTGTTGTGTAATTGTTTTGTTGAAATTATTTCTATTTTGTAGTTTTAGTATGTTATGTGTTGTTCAAACAAGGTTTTGTTTTTCTTTGCGACTATTTTTTTTGAAAAATTGAAGATGATTTTATTAGAGGTGGAATTGGTCCTGAGGAGTTTTGATTTAATTTTTCTTTAAAATTGCATTGAGAAGTGACTAAAGAATAAAGTTTCTTTAATAATTTTAAGGGGAAATGGAGTCATGATAAACATGGTTAATTTTGATTGAATATCTAGAATGATGGGACATTGAGATACACAAGAAGTAATTTAATGGAAATAGTGGACTTAAAGACTTTATAATATTGAATATTGTTATGTTAAATTCTTATTTTTGTAGAGCAATTTGGTAGAGGTTTAGCAAGGGATGGTTAAATACAATGGTAGGGAGAAATATGAGCCACAATGGGTGAGAAGAACCAGCTAGGGTACCAAAGGGAAAACCATCACTCCATCTAATGACAAGTTTAAATGAGAAAAATTATGATTCGAGATAGTAGCTAGAGGCGAAGACTACTTTTGCTTCTTTTGAGGCTCAACATGCTAGAGCATGCCTCCCCTCTTCCACCCCCTTTAAAATATGGGCTTTTCCAAGTCGGGTATTTAGGTGCATCAAAGAAACAAAACCAAAAGGAATAGTTGGTTTTAAAGGCTATTTTGATTTATTTAATTTACAAACTATTATAAACAACCAATTGTCAATGGGTAATCATTCTAATTATAGAGATGTTAATGTAATATTTGATGACATATTACATGCAATGCAACCACTGGAGGAGAGAAGTAACTACACATAATGGTCATTTTCCATAGCAATATTCATTGTTAACAACGTTTTTTACATAACCCTAAAAATTATATAAAAAAGATAGTCTTAAGACATGCTTGTCAATTTTTATACCTATTGTGATAGTTAGAGAATTGAAATGATAAGGATGTTTTTATGTGAAATCAAACCAACCCATAATCTTAAATACCAAACTCTTATATTATATACCGTGCTCTTTCATCGTTGAAATCATAAAGAATCTAAAAATACGCTAAACCAAGAATTAAAAAAATTAGGTGTAATAATCCCAGTGGATGGAGAGAACCTAATAAAAAATAAATATATGTTACAAATTAGTGTCTCTTTGACACATAAAAGGAAAAGAAAAAAAATCAAATATTCTGTAAATATAAACCATTTACAAATTCAAACAACTTAATTTAACATTAAATTTCTATTCAAACAACTCAATTCAACATTAAATTATTATTCTTCCCAAGCAAACAAAACTACACAAAACCTAAATTTCAAACAATTTAATTTAATGCTAAATTATAATTATGTATCTCCATTAAAAGAAAATGTGAAAAATTACAAAATGGAAAACTACATAACAAATCATAATGGAAAAATACCAAAAATTACGTGCATAGCAAAGGAAGAAGAACTAGTGACAACATATGCCTCTTTAAATAACAAGGAGCCACTGCAGTGGCGGTAGTCCCTGCTGGGGTCTGCAGTGAATTGTAGAACTTGGAAAAGTTGGCCTTGCGGAAATTGTCCCAAGTCTGGAGAGGATGGGAGGCAGAGGTCAAGGAATAAATGGACTGAACCACAAATAAACATTCTTGTCCCGAGTCTGGAGAGGATGGGAGGCAGAGGTCAAGGAATAAATGGACTGAACCACAAATAAACATTCTGTTCAATCTTGACTGAAAAATTAATTGCCTAGACTGAAAAAATATCTTTAAATCTTAAAACCAATAATTATCATTTCACAGTGGATGCAAATATTACATAGTAACAAAATAGCTATACCATTTGCATCCATCTGTCCAGGTATGACAAGAACCATTATGAACTTAAAGAAGTTTTATTTGAATGAAGATGTTAAATAGAAATGCCCAAAATCATTTAGGAACAAGGTTTGGAGATACAAAGTGATTGAATTCAGCCCTTTCAATAATGCTCAACCACAAATAAACATTCTGTTCAATCTTGACTGAAAGATTAATTGCCTATACTGAAAAATATCTTTAAATCTTAAAACCAATAATTCATATAAATCGATCTTTAAACCTTAAAACCAGTAATTCATATTTATTTTTTTGTTTCTAAATATTACCTTGCCACCTGCATAATGACTAAATGGGGTATCATGGACATCCGTGCAATAATATGCATATAATATTCTATTCAATATCTATTTGGGAATTGAGAAATCATTCAAACAATCAACATTATAAATAAAAAGCACCTATTATATGATCTTCAAAAATCATGCCGAGCATCCTTCAATCTTCAATTTTCTTGATACCACATTTATTAAGAACAATTTTGCATCAATTAGTGCAGAGCAAAAAAAACACTCTTATAGACCCACTTATAAAATCCTTCTGCTACCAGAAATCATTTCCAGTTGAATGCAAATGAATTCAATTCTCTTGATATCACATTTTATTAAGAATAGTTTAGCATCAACTGGAACAATTTAGCATCAACTAGTGCAGAGAACAAAAAAAACTCCTTCTAGAGACCCACCTATAAAATCCTTCTGCTTCTAGAAATCATTTCCAGTAGAACCCAAATGAATTTAATTCTCTTGTTATCACATTTATTAAGAACAGTTTAGCATCAACTAGTGTAGAGCAAAAGAAAAAAATAAAACCCACCTATAAAATCCTCCAGCTACTAAAGTCATTTCCAGTTATATGCAAATGAATTAAAACAAAATTGTTGCTATCCTTATAAGGTGTCTAAATGATATAAAGGAAAGCCTTGCAAATAAGCATAATATTATATTCACTCTATTGCAAATAAGAGTCATGCCTACAATAAGCTTCAAAAATTATACTAAGCAACTTTCAATCCTCATGCTACTCGATCCTATACTTTTTGAGAACACTTTAGTATTGCTACTCGATCCTATACTTTTTGAGAACACTGTAGTATTGACTGGTATATACCAGAAAAGAAAAAAGAAAAAAGGATTTCCCGACACATTTATCCATCCAAATGCACAGAATAGCATATCGTCTTACCCACAATAATCTTCTAAACCCTATCCCCTGCATGAACCCTAGCACAAATTAAGGCATAAGTAAAGCTATCATGCAATTTGCGCAACATAAATTTAAACCACGAAATCAAACATTCAAATCATCGTATATTACCTTTATCGGAATTAAAGGGGGAAAAGTCCCATTAATCTTAATATCCATTAAGAAACAAGTTCATAAAAAAAAAAATACAGTCCCAATAATCTTAATACCCATAAGCAAACAAGTTCTGGTTACGAGATACCCTTATCAGAATTAAAGAGAAAAAAGGTTCTAGTAATCTTAATATCCATAAATTAACAAGCTCATCCAAAAAAGCAGTCCCCTTAATCTTAATATCCATAACTAAACAAATTCTGATTACCAACCACAAGCCTAAGCAGGCCAACAAAAGTCCATGGAAGTGTTTCTTGCGAAAGACGTCCCAAAGATTCAACATCTTGGATGCTTCCAAAGACCAATCTAAAACGTATTCCAGTTCAAAACCCTAACATAAGAACCCAAAATAAACCCTAGTAGACTTACCCACCATAAACCTTTACCAGACATCCACGGTCAGAATAGACATTTTAATTCAACGCTTGGAGGCCAGATGAATGTTTCTGCACAAAATCCGAGCATTGACCTCGTCTGCCTTCTCCATCAGCTCCCGCAAAACCGAATTCTCGGCATCCTTTTCGGCTTCAACATTTTCCTCGGCCTCAAGGCGCTGGAAATAATTGTCGTAGATGTACTCAAGGCGAAAACCCTTTTTTTCATCGTAAAGCATGATATGGCCGTGCCACTGCCATACGCGGTAGCCGGATTCCGGCTTCTCGGTGGTGGCAACACAGATGTGATGCCCCCCAACCTCAACGGAATTGCAGGAATTGGGCTTCAATTTGTCCCCTTTGCCACTTAAAATCATGCGAACGATCTTCTGTTTGAGTTTTGCCGTCTCCTTGGCGATCTTTGACTTGCACTCATCTTCGATGACTTTATCGCATGCATTGAATATCAGAGCATCAGTGTCGAGATATGGAGAGTGGATCCCCAATCTCTCCATCATGCTGCTCAGCCTGGATGCATCAAGAGGAGATTTGGGGCTCACTTTAAATTAAATCAAAAGTGGAGATGTTTACAAGTGCCCCATTTCTAAACATCTGGCCCAGTTGAACCATATGCAAACATCTGTCCTGCATGCAAGACACTCAGAACACGTACCAACTAAATGAGCCATCCAAAATTTGGTCTAAAATTCACAAAGCGAAACAAGCCATCCAAACTTTGGTTAATTTTTTTTTGGATTTGGAAATTCAGCAACCCAGCAATAAGACCTCCAATATAAAACTTTGGATAAAAATCAAGAAACATCAAAGCTGTAAAATAAAACTTTGGGTACAAGCGAAAAGCATCGATTAAATACTCTGGTCAACCCAAATTAATAGTGAGTCAACAACAGATCGAACGCTAATAGTCTCAGCAGGGACTAATAATAAGTAAATTTATATCTTTGACAAGAAACAATCCTAGCAACGTCATTTTTCACTTTTATCTTAATGGAAAGAGATAGAGAAACGCTCAACCTCAATGGTTATAATGTTTTATGTGCAGAAAAATTGATTGAGGCAAGGATGTGAGAGCACGAAGTGGCATGGAATTTGGTGATTTTGAGGTGGTGGGTAACGCTAGAGCGATAGGTAAAAGATGTAAGCAATATGTAAAAGATGTTTGCACGATTCACATGGTTATTATGATTGAAAATTTATTTTAAATTGTTATTATCATGTTAAATTTATTCTAAATGGGCAAGGTTTCAATGGTTAAGTTTTTGACTCACATGGTTATTAGAATGGAAAATTTATTTTAAATTGTTACTATCATGTTAAATTTATTCTAAATTATCAATGTTTCCATTGTTAAGTTTTTGAAGTCAATGACTGTATTATAAAATGCAATTATATTTTTATTAATTTTTTTTTTTTTTTTTTTTTTTTTTTTTTTTTTTTTTTAATTAATTAATTGTAAAAATGCAGAGTTTAAGACATTCCATTCCCGGGGACGCTTTGATTGTGCAGAAACTAGCTATCAAATTTGTGATTCCAATAAATTGCTGCCGGATTTTGACTGGAAAAATCCACCGGGAAAGCTTCCAAAAAGTCGCATTATAGACAACTGCAAGAAGAAATGCACCAATAACGGCCAAAGCGTATATAGAGTTCGTTCCTAAGGCTAAGTCTCATGTTCGTGTAAAAGAAATATACGCGATCATGATCTCTCCAATATCTCCAGGCTCTGGCCCCCTTTTTCCTCCATGCTTATGGAAGTCGGGATGCCCTCTCAAAATGATATTTTTTCATCGCTGGTCTTTAACAACAGGAATCTATCATGGGAAAACTTACGAAGGAGAAGCTGGCATGGACTGAGCAGATGCGCTATGTGTCAAGCCGCGGAGGAATCAAATATCCATATGTTCTTCCATTGCGACTCGTCTCTTCAGATATGGTATGAACTCTCACTGTTTTATGGTTTCCCTCATGCTATTTTTCCTACAGTACAGGCTGCTTTTCAATGGTGGAGCGAGCAAAAGAAATCTTGGCGATCCTTGTTTATTATTACCTATAATTGGTTCCTATGGAAATGGAGGAATGCTAAAATATTCCAAGATTCAAAGGAACCCCTCAAGTCAACCCTGTTCAACATATTGGCCTTTCAGGACATGATTCTTGAAAAAGTGAAGACAAACAAAGCCTGTAAAAATATGCCGGATGTCTTTTCTTTTCAGGTGCCCTGTGCCTTCTTTGACGGAGCTGAGCAAAACAACATCTGTGGTTGTGGGGTCCACATCGTCATGGATGACAATCTGCAATATTTTCTATCCTGGAACGGTGGGCATGGTTCAAATAGCATGGCCGAGGCTAGGGCCCTTATAGGCCTCCTTGGTTTTTGTGTTTTTCTAGATACCCAATGCATATCAATATATGGCGATTCAAAATCATTGATAGATCATGTAAATGGCGCTGGACTCATTAGCTGTCCTCATCTATTCAGATGGTTAAGCAGAATCATGCACTTTTGGAGATCTATGAAGCAGCTCTCAATTCACCATATCCCTCGTTCCAGGAATGCTTAGGCTGACCTTCTCTCAAAGGAAGGCCTTGCAATGGAGCCGGGTTTGTGGTCTTTGAGGGTCTTACATGATGAATCTTCCTATTATATACAAGACTTCTGCGTCTCGGGAATGTGACTTTTTTCAATATCTGGTTTACATGCTTTGCATTCTAGTTCTTTTTTTAATATCTGTCCATGCTTGTAGTTGTCCAAGCATTTAATATTTTGTGTACAACTTTGAGTTTTTGTTTTGATCTCCTTGGGGATCCCATGACTGTTAATTCCGATCTATATGCTCTCATTTCTGGGCAGGATGTTCTGTCCCGTGACATGTCTTATGATCTTTATATTATCTTAATATAAATCTATAAAGATTTTTCTTTCCGAAAAAAGCATATATAGAGTAAATCTGGATTGGGTACTGATGCCACCTGTAAAGGAAACCCCAACTCCGAGGAGTGGAATGTTCAATATAGAAAATAGCCTAGCCAACCAATAAAACGCATGGGCCTTTTAATACTTCAATAACGTTATTAGTTCATCCAATGTCAGTGACTCCACTTTAGTTATTATTATTATTTGTTCGTTCTCACCGTTAATGTGTTTTGAATTTGTATTATTTGAGATGTATTCTTTTTAATGTTTATTTAGTTTCAACAAAGTTATGGGTCCCTCCCCTTGTTAGGTATAATAGTGGTTTTTTTTTTCCTTTTAGTTAAGTATTTTTTTTCCCTCTTTGATTAAGTATTAGTTTTGTTTGTTTAGATTTTTTTCATCGTGTATTTTGATTTTGTATTATTTCAATTAATTTGATAATATTTTGTTTTTTGGACTTAATTTATTAATCATTCCAATTTTGAATTTTATTATTTATATAATATTTTAGGTTGTGATAGCTAATTAAGTTTATTTTGGAAATTTTATGTTATAAAAAAATATTTAAAATTTTAAATTTTCATTAATTGAACTTTATATGATTAAAAATAATTATTTTTATATATGATATTTGTTTTTTACAATTAATTAATTAATTATTAGTATAACCACATTAAAAATATTAATATAGTTGATATAGCCAAAGACTTTATAAAATAACGAAAAAAAATTATTGCAACACAAAGAATGTCTTAGCAATGTACACATTTATCTAATTAACCATGTATAAAAAGGTTATGGGTAAACTTCAACTTGAGAAAAAAAAGTACACATATTATTGTAAAATATACCATTTTGCTAAATAAAATTTGCTTATATATTCATTTCCCCATCTAATTAGAATATGAACTTATTAGAATTGGAATAATCTCAAATCCCTAGGAAATTGGTGGGCAGAGAGAGCCGTGGCACGAACATAATTTTTAAAATTTATTAAAAGTCAATGCAAGCTAACAAACTTTGTAATACACTATAGTCGTTGATAAGCATTAAGACTAACTATATGTAGAGCATATTCCCTTGAAAATCAATATAAACATCGATAAAAAAAAAAATAGATCCTCATCCTCCTTAAGTTGAAATAACAAAATTTCCATAATTTTTTTTTATCTTTTTTTACAATTAATTAATTAAAATAAATAATTTTTTAATGAGAATTTTGTTTATTCTCAAACTGGAATTGCACTTTACCATGCACTCAATAACTTAAAAAACTAAGCATTTGAGACATTAACAATTTAGAATGGATTTGATATTATAGTGCCAATTTAGAATCGATTTGATATTATAATAATAATTTAAAACGAATTTGACATTATAATAACCATGTAGATCATGCAAACATATTTTATCTAGTGCTCAACATTACCACCACCTCAAAATCACCATATTCAATGCCACTTCATGCTCCTCACATCTTTCTCATCATTTTTTCTCCACATAAAACATTATGACCATTGAGGTTGAGGGTTTCCTTATCCTACCTATGGCGCTCTCACAAGCCTGCAAGCCAGTGTCCAGGGACATTTCCCAGCAAACCTGTGTTAGTGTCCGCAAAACTCAAGGCACTTTTCTAGCCCAAATTCTAGCCACTGTCTAAAACTTGTTATAAATTTGAGAATCCATCATAGACATGATGACAAGACTACTAAACCAAAAATGCACCTCAGGACTAGGCCTAAACATCCCCAACTGGGACTGACATTTTGTCAAACACTTGGAATCAATGCAACCTACAGGTCTAGGATACAAGACAAAGCATGAATTGTTGAAAACTATTAGGAAACATGACAAGAAGGGTCACCACCTTCTCTATTGAACTGTTATAAGATCAATTAGGTCTTGCATCCATCAATTTAACAATTACAAATAAATACATGAGATAACCAAGACATGAACCAATCAATTAGCCAAGCTTATAACTAGTATAAAACCATGTAAATAACAGAGATATAATAGCTATTAAATCCAATTATAAATAAGTGCAAAAGAAAGAGAACTTAGATTTCATTAATAATAGGAAAATTTGACCAGGTTCAAGACTTCCATGCACCACCCGACCATAGACATGGCTCAACCAAATCTTTCTTTCAGCCAGTCACCCCCGTGCCATATTCCAAGCATGAATGTGGGATCTCATGGGTAAACCAATCAAAAAACAACTAAGGGAATCCAAAGCCTAAACCACCTCCACCCTCACCAAACCGTGATCACACCAAACCTGTGCTCTGATCACAACCGAAATGAATTTGGAATGGCATTTGGAATCCATCACTATCCTTAAGGAATTTTTCGTCTCCTTGTCTCTCAAGATTTACCACAATCTATTCTTGGATCACTAGGCCCTAAATCGAGACCAGTCTCTCAGGATTTACCGCAATCCAAACCTGGATCACTAGGCCCTAAATCGAGACTCCTCCCTTAGGCTTTACCGTGCATCTCGCCAAAACTAGTTAAGGGATTCCTAGGCCTTTGGGAATGAACCTTGAGACCAACTCCGCCTAGAAGTTTGAAATCCATCTGGCAACCAAAGCTCAAAATCGAGATAAACATCCCAACATACCATGGCATCCAGAAAAAGGAAAGGCTAGGTTGAAAAGCACTGTCATAACTCGACAAAACCATGCCACTGACATCAAGAGAACCATACACCAAAATGCAAAGTCATGCATGTCAAAACCAACTAGGAAATAACACATGCAATATGTTACTTGAAAGTATTCCGACTAAAGTTGCTTGATCCTACTCTTCCTTCCTTGATCCTTGCTTTCCTTCCTTCCCCTTTGCTTATTTTTCCTTTCTTGGTCCAAAGCTAGAGTGCTCCAAGAAACTCTAGGTGACCAAGAGTGAGAGAGAAAGAATAACGAGAAAGCTCCAAAACTTGAACTATCAAAAGGTTGATCCTCATAAGCCTTTTTATTAATGAGGCCTCTATTTTCTTCATTTTCCATTATTTTCCTTCAATTTCCTCCTCACATGCAACCTATGACCTTCACCTTACTTTTCTCCTAATTTCCTTTATTTTCATAAATAAATGTGCCAAAAATGTCTTTTTTCCTTATAATTCCTTTACCTTAGCCTTTGCCAATTTCCTTAGCCAAAAGCACATTCAGTGATGCCCACTAGGATATCTTTGCCCAATATTCAGCTTGGAATAAGTGTCCTTTAACCGTGGTCTTATTTTTCCTTTATTAAATTTTATTATATGAAATCTTCACCAAGGTTGTTACAGAACCCTTCCCCTTGGGGAACACCATCCTCAGTGTTAAAACACACCAAGACCTCATCAAAACCATTGAAAAGAAAACATACTACCCCTGGAGCTTTATAACTTAGCTCGTTGCAGTATTTACAATGAAAAAGTAAAACATTATGACAACATGACAAGATAGCAACCATACCACTTATTGGAGCTTTATAACTTAGCTCATGGCCATATTTACATCCATATATATACATATACCAAAACATCAGCAAAACATATGCCAAACATATATCAACATCAAACCAAAACCACTTTTCCTCAACCGACAAACAATGAAGGATATAGGGCCCGCATCTAATTTTCCATCTCCCATGTAGCTTCTTCAGACCTAAAGTGCTTCCACTACTCTTTAGCTTGCTCTATGGCTCTGTTCCTGAGCATGAGATGCTTCCACTACAATATGCACGGAGGCTCCGGCTGGAACTCTCCTTCTTGCTCCAACTGCAATACAGACTAATCAATAACATGATAAACATCCGTTATATATCTCTTAAGTAATGAAATATGGAAAACACCATGGACTTTCATAGCTGATAGGCCACTGGTCCAATCCTCTCAAGGATCTCAAAAGGCCTGCAATACTGTGGTGCCAACTTGGCACATGATCTAATCCTCAAAGAGTTCTTCTTGGGCTTGATGTGAAAATACACATGCTCCCCAAACTGAAACTCCTTGAAATCCCTATGTTGATCCGCATAACTCTTATGTCTATCATGTGCTACCTTTAGATTCTTCTTTATAACCTGCATTTCCTGTTCCATGTCTGCCAATGTATCTAGTCCAATAAGTACCATGCTCATTGGATCTCTCTAGTTGATGGGAGTATTACAACTCCTCGAAAGGACTCATCCTCAATGACTCTTGATAACCATTGTTGTATGCAAACTCAACCAATGCAAGATACTCTTCCTCTTTCTTCTGCTGGTGCATCACATACATCCTCAGCATATCCTCCAAGATCCTATTGACCCTATATGTCTTTCCATCTATCTGCGGATGATAAGATGTACTAAAGGCCAACTCTATACCCAAACCTGCAAATAACTCCTTCCAGAACTTGGAAGTGAACTTTGCATCCCTGTCTGACACAACCTTCTTCTGAACACCACATAATCTCATTATCTCTCTGATGAAAACCTGTGCTACCTCATTGGTTGAATATGTAGTCTTCATTGGAATGAAGTGAGCTACCTTGCTCAACCTATCCACCACTACCATGACGGATCGCGTTGTCTCACTTTCCTCGGCAAACCTATGATAAATTCCATGGAAATGACCTCCCATTTCCACTTTGGAATCACTATAGGTTGTAGTAGACCACCTAGATGCTTACATTTTGCCTTTACCTACTAACAATCTAAACATCTAGCCACAAACTTTGCTACTTCCTTCTTTAGATTCAGTCAAGGATAGATCTTCTTCACCACCGTCAATGTCTTCTAATATCATAAATGACCTGAGTATGGGTTGACTTTAAACTCCCTCAGGATAAGCCTCTTGAGCTCACTGCAATTCAGTACATAGATCTTGTTCCTAAATCTCACCAAACCATCTTCTATGAAATGATAGTCTGCATCCTAATCACTTGTACCTGTACTTGTAGCTACACCTTGTTGGAA
>APFE031585919.1:49043-76410 GCA_000404065.3 Pinus taeda | reverse complement strand
AAAGTCATCCAATCAAGGGAAAGTTTTTACATAAAGCTATTTATGAGAAGGAAATGTTGGCAATACTACATGCACTTAAGAAATGGCGACCCTACCTAATGGGAAGACACTTCAAGCTAAAAAGGGATCATGATAGCCTTAAATACCTTTTAGAACAAATATTCTCCTCTGAAGAGCAACAAAAGTGATTCACAAAGATGTTGGGTTATGACTGAAATCATCTATAAAAAAGGGAAGCAAAATGTGGTGGCAGATGCACTCTCAAGAAAGGATGAGGAAGTGGAAGCATTGTTGTGCGCCATTTGTATTATCCAATCAGATTGGATAAACAAAGAAAGGGAGGAATGGAATAATGATGAAGAAGTATGGGCACTTATTCAAAAGTTACAATAAGATTCCAGTACATCTGATACATTTAGCTGGCAAAAGGATTTTTTATGGTACAAAGATCACTTATACCTCTGTAAGAATTCACAACTCAAACAAAAGATTCTTATGGAATTGCACACTTCTCCCTTAGGAGGGCACTCGGGATTTTTAAAAACTTACCACATGGTTAAGAAGGAAGTTTTTTGGGATGGCCTTAAATTAGATATCCAAAAGTTTATGGCAGAATGTTTGGTTTGCCAACAAAATAAAGTTGAAACAATTAAGACCCCGGGTCTATTACAACCTTTATCTATTCCAAGCCAACGTTGGGAGGAGGTTTCAATGGATTTTATCACATGTTTACCCAAGTCTAAGGGAGAGAGTGTCATCATGGTGGTAGTTGACAGACTTACCAAGTATGCACACTTTTGTGCATTATCACATCCATTTAAAGCCAGTACATTTTCTACTGCATTTATGGAAACAATTCAAAAGCTACATGGAAACCCAAAGATTATTGTAAGTAATAGAGATCCCATTTTCACTGGAAATGTTTGGACAAAATTATTTTCTTGTCTTGGTACTCGGTTAGCTCATAGCTCATCTTATCATCCTCAATCTGATGGGCAAATTGAGATAGTAAACAAATGTTTGGAAGGATATCTTCATTGCTTTTTATATGATAAACAGACATAATGGGTCAAATGGTTGCCTCTGGCTGAATGGTGGTATAACACTTCTTTCCATACTGCAACAAAAATGGCCCCATTTATGGAACTTTATGGATATCAGCCACCATCCGTCACATCATATTTAAGAGAAAATTCTAAGGTTCAAGCAGTGGAACATCACATCGAGCATCAACAACAAGTTCTCCAACTCTCACAGGATAACCTCACTTTGGTGCATAATAGAATGAAACAACAGGCATATCAACATCGTAACGAAAGAAGTTTTGATCTAGGTGACCGGGTATTCCTACGGTTACAACCATATAAACAAATATCCCTCAAGCAAGCTAAGAAGATTAATAAATTATCACCAAAGTATTATGGTCCGTATAAGGTGTTGCAAAAGATTGGTACTATGGCATACAAATTAGAGCTTCCTACAACTTCTCAAGTGCACCCAGTTTTCCATGTTTCATGTTTAAAGAAGGTTATAGGCGACAAGCTCCCAGTTCAAACAATATTGCCAGAACTTGACGAGGAAGGAAAAATTATATTGGAATAGGAAGCGATCATAGAAACAAGAACTCGACAACTACGAAATTGATCAATTTCGGAGTATCTCATCAAGTGGAAGAACTTATCTATTGAAGATTCCACATGGGAGGATGATAATTTTATACAGAAGCATCCATAACTACTCAAGTGTTGAGGACAACACTTTTTTGAAGGAGAGGGCATGTTAGGTCCCTTATAATGAGTCCCCATTACTATTGTCGTTGTATCCTATTAATACTTTTGTGCCTATTGTCCATATTGTTTATTGATCCCCAAGAATCCTCTTTGTTATTTTGGACTTTATATTATTATTGTTAGGTCGGCTTGGTTATATTGTGACCCCTTAGACTCCTATATATAGAAAGGAGGTTTTGTCATTTGTATCATCCAAGAATTGTTCATTTGTGTAATGTAAAGGATGTTGCCCCCTCAAAGAGGGTGAATTATAAGGCATTGATCTATCTTTTCTATCTTTTTGTGTGCTGGTTTCATAACAGGTAGGGTTAGGGAGTTTTGAGATTTGTGTACATCTATTGAATGTAAAGTTACCTCTTTTTCCTGACATTTCTTTGCAACTTATGAGTGTCCACAACCCCAATGAAGATGTATTGGCATTGTAGAAGCATGGGCTCGTTGTCAGCAAACGTCCATAGCCCCGACGAGTTTGCTTGTACTTCCCACACCTTTAGGTTCTTTCAACTTTCTCTTGCTTCCACCCTTTTGATTTTCTTGGTTGTGGAATTGCACTTGGAAATTGGTTGAAGAGAGTAGGGTGGTACAAGATATGCTTCTATTTAAAGAAAATAGATATCTTACTTTTAATTTTTTACCCCACAAACCTTCCCGGCATCTACTAATGTAAATGTGGTGGGAAAAAAGAGGGTTTCAAGGAAAAAACTAGAGTCGATTCTTTCCTTTAAAAAGATGAGCCATACTACTTGAAACACATCTAAGGGTTCCTCAAAATTTTTTGAGCTAATGTGGGGGAAAATAAAATTCATAAGAATGATATTTTAGATTAATGAAATCCCACTCTAGTAAGAGAGAATATATCTCCAGAGTTACCAATTTTTGTTGCATGAAAATATTCCCCATACAGATTTCAAAAATATCAAGAAATCAAACTCTAAGAAAAAAGTAGAATCAAACAAATATACATAGTGCAAATGTTGCGAAAACCAAATCCAAACTAAGAGCAAAAAAAAAAAAAAAATCACTATACAAAGTGCTCCACTAGTATAAGAAACTTTTTCAACTACTTATGAAATAAAATTACAAATCCAAAAGGAAGTTAAAATAACAAGCCACAAATACATGAAAATCCCAAGAAGACAGAATGAGAGCATATATCTCAACGTAAAGAGAGTATCAAGTTAGTATGTGCATTTTCATTTATTTTGAGATTATGATTGGTTATGTCTTGCATGGTTAGACTTTTATTGCAAAAGTAAATATCAAACTAAAGCACAATTATGATTTCAAATTTGAATATAAATATTTTACCAAGGTGTTATTCTCTTATCATATCTGGTTCCATGAAGCATTAATCCTTTACTAATAAGTTTTGATGATTAGGCATTAAGAATAAGCTTAATGAAAATGATCATAAGAAAGATGATAAGTAAGGATTAAGAAAAAGGAAGGAGACTCCTTGATGATAACTCATTTCTAGCTTGAATGTAATCATAAATTTTTTATTCAAATAGGAAGCATGCAAATATGCTAGTCATTTCTAAATCTAATATGAAATGCTAGGAAAGTTAAGTCTCCAATGAAGCCATTAAAGACTTGCAAGAAAATGAACATATTATAAATATAAATGAGATTAATACTAAACAAAACGAAAGAACTATAACTATAATGATATGTATAATAAAAACTATCAAGAGATGAAAATGAACATATTTAGTCATACCTTGGAAAACCTCATTGTAATTTACCTTTAAGGTATTGCCAGTCTCCAAAAGTTATTGTTTTAGAAAACTAACCTCTTCTCATGGAAGATATTGAAAAGTATAAAATAGACAAGAAGAAGTTGCATTCTTCTCAAAATTTACATATGTTCATGATCACCTAACTTATTAAATTTAAACTAAGGAAAGCATCAAGCTAAGGAAGAGTACTATCCAAAAAAGGAAAATAAATGATTTTAAATAACTGATAACCATAAAAGGCATCCAATGTAAAACTAGCATCACCCATATGCCCATAGTGTAGGAAGATATAAGCAATATGAAAGCAAGTCCCATCACCAACTCCAACCTCTGGAGTTTTGGTGTTTGAAATCGATTTGCAAGAGTCCCACCCATGTTCTTGGATACTTGAAATGAATTTTAAGAAAGTAGAAGAACTATCATCAAAATCCTGAAATTGAAATGTGAGATATGTGATTAGATAAAAAAAATGATATTAATGAAGAAAATAATGAGAATATGCTATGTTTGGATATGAATGTATCTTATTTTGCTTCACAATTGTTTGAAAGTTATTAATAACTTCCTTCTATTTTGTAAATCATACGAATATATGAGTTTTTAATAAGAGTAAGAAAGAAGTCATAATGCACTGAGAATCATCATCCTAAATTAGCCAGAAATAAACTTATGTTTTGGCTAATTTTAGAAGTTTTATGTTTTGTGAGTTGAAAATTATCATCACTTCCTCATTGACAAGCCACATCGATAAGATAACATGTGATGAATTAAATTTGACCCAAAATTGAAACGACACATGGCATCATGGAAGAGGAACAAGTTAATTCGACATGTAAATAATCCATGTCATCTAAGGCGAATCCTTAGGATGAAATTTGTAAAGAAAAACAAATATAAAGTGAAGTGCATGTACATATTCATTGTTCAATATTAATCCAAGCACAACTTATTGAAACTATAATTCTGATGAATAAAGGAATGCTTCCATGAAAGATTTCGTGCATAAATTGATTTTGTCACCAATGTTTTGAACCATTTTTTTTTTTATAACCGAGAATAACCAAGGTGGAATTATTCAAAGGGATGGTCACTGCTTATTTTCAAAGTTGCATTATTCTGGTAAGTAAACTGAAAAAATAATGGAAACATGACTAAAACTATTCCTAAACCTATCCTACTCTAATCTGCAAAGAGAACTAGAATTAAGTGAAATGAAATTTCCAATGGATCCATTCCAATTATTTTATTCCTGCACTCATATGTACATCAGAAATTAGTAAGAAAATTTTAATCATTATTATGCAATATGAGAACAAATTAGAAACATCTACATTTAGTTTGTATAGATTTCAGAAAATAATGACTTTATTTACAAGAAATTTTGTTTGAAAAGAATTCTCAAACCATATTTCAATCATATCATAGAAATTAACATGACATTGTTGAAAAGAAAACATGGTTGGAACAACAATTTGTTCACCATGTAGAGAAAAGTTAGTACTATATACAATAGAAAGAGTATTAGAAATCTTCTTCTCAATTGATTTTTCCAAACAATGTTCAAAGTGATCATTAAAGTTGGAATGGAAATATGTTAAAGATCTAAGAAGATTTGTAGATAGATAAGATAGATGGAAATTTTGAAATTATTCATTCTCAAGTGTTGAAGGTTGTGGAAGGTTCATTCTAGAAGACAAAATAAGCTAATAGGCCATAAACACCAATTGTAATTGAAATATTTTAAAGTTTTGATGCTCAGAATCTAGGCTTTGAAAAATATTTTCATATTCTTCCACTAACGTACTTGGTGAGTGTTCAATACTTGAGTGCTCATAATACCAACATAAAATATTAAAAAAATTGAAACATAAGAGTTGTATATAAGTCTGGAAACCTATAACAAATGAAGAATACACAATAAATTTACATTAATGTTACAAGACACTAGGTATTTATTTATATAAATTTCCTTTTCACAAGTATCAATTGAGATAATGGAATCAATATTAATACGAGCACCTATTTGTGAAAAGAGTTCAAGATAATGAAGAAAAATAGGAACTTGATTGATAATTTTAGAATTATATATGGGAATGCATATTTCTCCTTCTTGAGAGTTTAAGTCATTATGATTTTTAAAAGACTCAAGATGAAGGTCTCTTTCAACATTATTAGAATAATGACAGATTTCATGTTGTAATATGAATTTGACTTGAGTATTGGTAATATGAGGATCTGATATATTCATAAAAGGGTGAAACATCTCAATGTCATCATTCTCCGAATCATCATCATAAATAGACTCACTATTTTCCTATTCTAAAATGTAAATCAGAACAAGAAGTACAAACAAATTCATATTAATGAAACTTCTCAGAGCTGTTGAAAGAATGACCATTTAATAGTGTTTTATTCGGATCAAAACTAACATGTAATTAATCATTTATTTGATTTATGGTAGCTCCCTTTTTTCTAAAAAGTCGTTTATAAGGGGAGGAACCAGTAAATTACCGTCTACAAAAAGATTATGGTAAAAGAAAAATGACTATCTGAAAAGATGAAATAAAGTGCCACCCTTATCTTAGAATGAACATTAAAATTATTGATTGGTTCTTGAGTTTCCAATTTTGTTTCTTCATGAATATTTTCAACATGGAAATCTGATTTACCATAATTTGAAACACTTTCAAGATTGTGATATATTTAATTAGATATAGGTTTACATTGCTGAAAATGAGTATCTAAGTGATTTGAAACATGTGGCTGAACATCATTGATAATTGTATTAGAAAACTCAGTAGAATCAAATGTAGAGAGCATGTTGTTAAAAGGATATTCATTGCTAATGTTTCCATTTTGAGCATAATCATCCTTTTTATTACAAACAATAATTTTACCATGATTTAGAATAGTTTCAAGATCAACATTAATTTTATTGGATGTATTCATGTCTTCTTGAAATAGTTCATTAACAATTTCTAAATTGATTATTTGAAAAATATCAACCTGTTCATTTTTTCAACTACGGTCAAATTACATCTTGGACAACACAAATGATTGAGATGATTATTGCATTAGATTCCTCTTTTCGAGAGGACCAAAATTGACCTAAGTATCACCTTATGTGGATAAGAGAGTTGGTTTTTGAATTTATCTATTCACTCATGTATATTGGGTTAGGTCGGCCCTAATCACATGTTAAATTGGATAGGTCGACCTCAACCCCAAGTGGACTAGAAGAGACCTCAAGGTCATTTAGACAATTTTTATCAATCCATCTTCACTTCTCTTATTGTCTTGGTTTGATGGATGAAAGCTCATGCAAATGGTATGAAACTATAGGGTTGAAGCTCACCCTGATCTAGGGTTTTCTAGATCTCGGACACTGACATGTAACTAAATATTTTCATCCGTAAATGTTGGTACAATATGGTCCTAAAAATGTCTAGGGAGCCTTGGACGCTGACACAAAGTGTTTATGGGAGCATCCAGGAGGCTAGGGTTTCTGCTGCTTAGTTTGGTCCTCGAACGCACACATAGTATGGTCCTAAGAGTGTCAGACTACCATACACGCTCACACAAAAGCCTTATGAGAGTGTCTAGGGTTTGAGGCATATATGATAGGTTTGACCCAGAATGCCCTCATCCAGTTCACTTGGGAGCATCGAGATTTGTTCTAGACACAACCTTTCAATTCTGTAGAGAGCGTCCAGAATTTCTATAGACGCTTGCAAAGCCCCTCCTCCCTGCATCCAGGACTCTAAGATGATATTTCAGTATTCCAAAGATTCTGCATAGTGACAACAATTTTCAATAGTGTTTAACACAATGAAAGTAGTATCCAACAATTGACTACAGTCAGTGACAACACACTACAACCCTCAAAATTAGAGTTGTGATTATAAGCATGATTAGATATGTTTCATGGATATCATAGTTTTTTTTTTGCCTAGATAAATTTATGGATCATTGTACTCTCTTTTGCTGAATTTTTTTATGATGATCTAAGAAGAAGAATATTTGCAAGGGTTTTCCCCATAGTGGGTTTTTCCCTGATCTCAGACCAATCTTGGTGTCTCTATGTTTGCATTCTTTTCTTCTATTGTTCCTTTATTTTATGCTGCATTGATGATGATGATGTTGTTCTTTCTATATAATTTCATATGATGATGAATACTGGTGTAGATATGAATAGTGTAATGATGATATAGGGTGAACTTAATGTATTAATGAATAAATGCAATTATCAAAGGAAATAACAATGCAACCCTATGAAAAATTAACACAACCATGCCATTAGAAGCAACATGTTCATCAACAATTGAAAACATACTTAGAAAAGTTATATCTTTAGGTTCATCACAACAATTTGAAATACAAGGAAGAGAAATAATATGATGAAACCATTCCATTAATTCTATATTAGAAGGCCTATCTTTAAATTGAAATTTTAAACAAATCAATTTGAATCTAATGATAAAGTCCATTTTAGATTCACCATCAAATTTGCGTAAATTCTCAAGTTTGATACATACTTTATCATAGTCATAATATTGGAATGCATGAAGGAACTTTGTTATAAATTTATCCCATGTGCGTATAGAGGTAACTGACAGTGATTTACACCATTTTTTGGCTTGGCCTGTGAAAGTTAGAGTAAAACTCCTACACATTATACTTTTCTCCATATAAAAAAGTACAGTTTGTAAAGTTTTGGATATACAGTAAACATATTTAGCCCACGGGGCTTTGGATTGACGGTGAATGGGTGCACTATTAAGGCACTCCTTGTGATAGGTCACTGGTTCAAATCCCCTGTGGGTGCTTACCTACCCAAAAAAAGAATATATAATAAACATTTTCATATGAATTTTTTATTTTTTTTGTTATTATTTGACAAGAGTTTTACTACCTTTATTATAGTTTTGCAAGATGTGCATCTGGAGATGAAACTCCAAATAGGAAGTTTAGAATGAGCCATTGAAAATAAATAAAAACTTTACAATACAAAACTCCATAGGGTCATCTTGTCATTGGCCCTCCTTCTAGCACCAAAAATGTTGATGGCCAAAATTGACCATGTCCATCATTAAGGAAATCACCCAGTCAAGGCCCCAATCAGACCCTTTTCCATTTGGTATGGTGATTTCGACTGATTATGGGCTCAGTCGCATCAACATAAATATAACCTAAAATAATTGCCTAATCTATTTTAAAACTAATATTAATACATAACCTTAACTCTAACTCTAACTTTTACTTGTTGGTGTATTTTATTGATTGCTGGTGCAAACAGGCAAAAGACAAACTTGCCTACTTGCAGTTGCTTGAAGAAGGTAGTCTTTTAAGTTTTTTGAAACAAGGGATTAGCTAGGCCACAAGGATGCTTGCTTCTACGTAAGGATACTTCTTTTTTAAATGATTAAAACTAGATCTAAATGCAGTCCTAGCTAATAATGCATAAAACAAATAAAACTATCCTAACTTGGAAAAGAGGCAGTAGTTCCTAGATACCAAGTGCAATGGTTTTGAAATGGGGATTTAACTTGATATTTGTGATAAATATTAAGTTTCATAAGTAGTTATGATAACTAATATTATTTAATATTGTTCATGCTCTTTTTAAAGAAATGCTACGACTTGAAAATTGATCAAGAATAAGTCTCTATGGCATGGATATAGTGCTCATGCTTAGATGATTTTTAAACCAATGTATATTGATAAATTTCTAAACATTTAATTGTCAGGCATTTAATTAAATATATGATTGCATTAAGGAATAATTGACAAACGTCTTCTATCACAAACACATGTAGTTGGTAATATGAAAAGGCACCTGCTTAATTCACAATAGTGCAAAATATACAAGTTTATGGAGGAAATACTACAACAACAAAAGTCTTAGATTGCATTCAGATGAATAATATTATTCAAATTTAAATACATTACATAAAACCTATGGTCTTGAGTGACTCTTCATGTTGGAAAATTCTCCAAAGATTCTTCCTGGGTTCTACAACTCTACGATCAAAACATGGATCTATAATAGTGCACAATCTCTGTTCTTTGATATAGAAATTAAAATTCTAGAAAGAAATCACCAAAACTCGGATCTGATATTCTAACTAATACTATAGGAAAATCCCCCTTTACAACAGTGCAAAGAGTATTCTCTTTTGTAGAAGGTTGAAATTTTTTCTCATTAACAATATTTTTACTTATAATTTACAATTTCATTCTCAAAATGGAGAGTTGTTTCAAGACAGTTGAATGGAGATTTTGATCTCTAAATTAGAGATTTGGAAATTCCCCTTTTTCCTCTGTAGTTCCAATCCAAAACTTTTGAGGCTCCAAGTCATGATTTCCCTAAACCAACTTTGGAAAAATAATAACAAAATTATTATTAAAAGCATATTAAAATTGGAAACAAAAACCCATAATTTAAACATTTGAAACCAAAACATTACAATAAAAACTCAAATTAATAAATGAATAAAGTTGAAACCTAAGCTCCCCATTATTTCTTGTTGTGATACTCCAGACAAATGGGTAATATGGTGTTACCCATCAATTTGTCAAACTTATGCAAATGATGCCAAATTTGGGTCTTTCACAATCCATTGAACTATGGTCATAAGTCCCTTTGAAATATGGAAGAAATACCTTTCAATGGTGTATAAGAATACTAGAATATTTACCTAAAAAACCCTAATTTTAAGAGATTGTTGCGAGTTATTAGTTCACAACTTGCAATTGTTGCACCTTGAATAACTAACTACTTGCAATGTCATGACGATTTTCCATTGTTATAGTAGTGATGATATTCTTATGTGAGCAAAAGTAAAAAGTAAACAAAGCTTCCTCTTCTAGAAGCCTAGTAGTGGGTATCTAATCCGAATTGGTCGAGATTGAGCTCAAGCTCCCCATATCTTAGGTCTCCTTCCTCCTTTAATGGATCCATCCCACTCATTGTGTATCTCTCTCCTCCCTTCATGGATCTCTCAACTTCCACTCCTTCCTATAAGTGCAATTCCTTCAAAGAGAACCAAGTTTCCATTTTAGAACTCTGAATTTACGTACATCCTGCCAAAATACCCATCAAAGTTCGTTTGATTTCAAAGGCTTAGGTTGAGGATCATTGTAAGGAGAATCCAACATCAAGGCACCTGATTGTAATTCTCCTTCTCTTTAATGAAAATACTTGTTTCTTTCCCATATGCATTTGTTATAATGTCTATTGTAAGGCTCCTTGATGTCTTACATGGTTTATGATTGGATATATTATGATTTTGTCTCTTGTTTTTCTCTGTATTTACAGGTCTCTCCTTGGAGCATCAAGGGAGAAATGTTGAAAGCTACAAAGGACAATAATGAGGGTCACCATTGAGAATTTCATGAAAAGGTATGAGCTTTGCATCCTATTTGTGTCTGTGATTCAACCATAAATTAGGGAATGTTTTTATTTGTTTGTTTGTTTGTTCCTAGACTTGGTTATGAGCTTAGGGAGATCTATCCTATTTGTTGGACGAGATTTGTCTGCTAATTTGGAACCTTAGAACTGTTTGATCTTTTGAGATTTTTATTTTTTATTTAGTTTTTGTGCTCATCGTAATCTACTGTAAGGGACAATGTGTTGACATCACACTTTTCACCTTAAAAACCATGACCATCACTTTGGTGTCAGTTATTGACCTATGATGATATAGGGAAAATTGGAATTTCCCTGTTTAAGCCTCAATCATAGGATCGATTTGGTTCCTAAATTGATTGTCAATTTGTTGTAAATGAAATTGTTTGCATTTATTTCATTTGGTTTCTTCGTGTGAATTTTTCCATTGTTACACTATTTTGCTTTGGTTTCTTCATTGACCTAGCAAAGGAAAGAGTCACTATTATAGATGATTAGGTGTATTGATCTTTCTTTCTCTATCTATAGTAATCATTTTAAAAAATCTTGTTTATCATATATTGGAATTTTTTTTTATTACTTTTCATAAGATATTTCTTTTCATAAAGGAAAATCTTGTAGTGTTGTCTTTTGGATGAAGTATTTTTTGCTTGCATTTTTAAGAAAAGTAAGTTGCATTTTTCTTTGATGGTGTATCTTGAATTTTATTTGATTTTCATTTAAAAAATGGTTCATGTTTCTTTCTTTGAATTTTACATTTTTTTTTTCTTGAAATCTCGCACTCCTTACTATAATTAAGAATTTGTCGAATTTTTTTCTTTTCTAAGTAAGACTATTCTATTATTCACATAAAAGGTATACAGTTACATCATGACTATCATAAGAAACAGCTGCCCAGAAGGAAAGGCAGTTTGAAACTAAAAATTGTCCAAGACAGAGAGTTTGAACAAGACTAAGAATTTGGACTAGACAGAAAGTTTGTAGTCCCACGCAGGGGATCCTTACAAGCATAGACAGAGAGGTTGCAGTCCCATCTTATCCATTATGCTCTTACATGCATTTCCAAAAAAAACATGCAAATTGAACCTTGACATAACCACTATTATAAAACTTTTCAACTGTAGCAAAAAAGCCCTCTATACTGGGCCGCATAACCTGAAACAGATCCGTCGAGCAAGAATTAGGCGTTTGGGGGCTCCTCCACGATTCTGCACCATCCCACATCATACAAGTCCTAAGCTTGAACATCATCATTCACATTCGAACCCGGGGCAGTTGGCTCCAACACCGCATCATTGACATTACTCACATTCGAACCCGGGGTAGTTGGCTCCAGCACCGTATCGTTGACATTACTCGCCGAGATCGCCATTGCTCGCGGAGAGCCAGGATTCGGCACAACGACTAAGCCTGGGTCCTCCTGAGGAGAGCAAGTCTCTCCCCCTTCCTGTGCTTCTTCGCAAAAGAGCACCGAGACATGAGCAGTGATCCTGGGACAGTTCAAAGTGCTGTTAAACGTGAAGATTGCAGAGCCGAAAGAGGGCGAGGACGAGGAGCCTGGAGAATTGGGCTGAAGGACTTGACTAGGCCTCAGAATGCGTCCTCTCCCACGAGAAATGAAGTCACTGGAGGGAGGGAAGTATGAAGGGTGGGAGGGCGCCCTCCGTGAGGTGCCTCTTCAGCTAATCATCCTTTGGTGGAGCCGAGGCATCGCAACAACAGCGGCCCCTTTGTGGATACCAGGTCGAACAACCAGAGAAGCAGGGCACAGGGTATCCAAGCATACAAATTGACGAGAACCCAAAGCAGCAGAGAGCGTCCAGGAAACTGACTGAGGCGGCTTCTCTAGAGTAACAGAGCAAGAGCCCAACTTAGTTACCTCCACCCAGCATAACATAAATGACACCAGAACAAACCCATGGTGGAGGCTGGTATTACTACCCCCTCCCCTGCCTCGAGACTCGTCCACCATAACTCTAGCATTCATGAGAGCTGAGAGTCCGAACATATCAGAGCGTGCGGAGGTAAATGCGAATTCAGGATCACCTGTGATAATTCCTTTAAACTCATCAATGCCCACATACCAATAGTCATCCGTCACCTGGTTCATATCTTCGCTATACAGGGTTGGCAGGTGGCAGCCGTTCTCTCCCCACCCCCGTCCCATCGGCGTTATGACCATACTAAGCACCCGCATCCGGGAGGGCAGCATCCCTTTGGACCAAAAGTTTGCATTCCTGTTCTTGATCATGGTTCGGAATTATGTCTACAGATCTTGTTCTTGGAGTCTGCTTATTTTCCACTCCTACATTGGCCAGAAGGTCAGCAACCTTGTTGCCTGCTCTCTTAACATGATTGAAGATGATGGCCCTATTGTTGAGAAGCGCTTGTTCTATGGCCTCCAATCTTGCTTCGAGTCTCCAACTATTAGCATTTTTCCTCGCATGAGATCCATTTAGGAGCTTCTTGGCCATGTTGATAAGGATTAAGGTATCACCTTCGATCTCTAGGGGATATAAGTTGTGCTTCCATGAGAGGAGGAGACCTTGCGAGAGACCCTCCAACTCAACCGAGTTGTTGGTATCCCAGCCTATATTTCCATAGTAAACAAGGAGGGGCAGGCCTTCATGATTTCTGAATATTCTGCCGAATCTTGCTTCTCCCGGGTTGCCCTTTGAGGCTCCATCAAAGTTGAGCTTGAAGCATGCTTTGGGGGGGAAGTCCAAGAGTCTTTTTTGATGTTGCTGCTCTTTGAGGGGGCTTGCTTGTGATTTCCCTGTGGGAGTTGCATGTTCCAATTTTCCCAGATGGCCTTTTCATTAGTGAGGGTGGGAAAGTCGTCCTACGCCCAGGTGCAGATTTCCAATGTCTCTTTGAGATTCAGACAGAAGTTTCCCCATATGATCTCTATCGGAGTACTTTGATCTTTGAATATGAGCTTATTCCTTTCCTTCCAGATGCTCCAAAGGAGGAGCCTAGGAATCATTCTCCATAAATGGTTGAGAATTTCACTTTTGTAGGGATTCTTTTGCCAATGGCGAATGGAATTGGTGATGTCGTCCGACACTCTACATTTTCTTTGGCATCTGAAGCTTCTTCTCCCACAAATGATTGGTTAGAGTACAGGAATCCAAAAGGTGCTGGAGTGTTTCCTCCTGAGAATTGCAATTGACACAGATTGAGGGGCCATGATAGTTTCTACGCCTGAGTTTGTCCCATGTAAGAATTTTCTGATGCCCGACCAACCAGAGGAAGATAGAGACTTTGGGCCATGTGCCTAGGACCCAGATTTTTCCCCAAATGGGATTAGGGGGCAAAGGGTTGGTGCAGATAATTTTGTGAGCCTCTGCGGTGGAGAAGGTTCCTTTGGGCGTGTATCCCCATCGAAGTATGTCCCTGCCCTCGGAGTATCTTATGCTTCGTTGTTGGAGTTCTCTTTCTAGATCTCTCTTAGATTGGTGATCTGCATTCCTGATTATCCTGTCACTTTGCTTCTATTGTCTGTAACCTTGATCTATCTCCTGAGTCCAATGCTGCCAGACCTCTTGCTGAAGCTGCTCCTCCCCGAAGTGGTTTGGATTTTGGTTAAGAATGTTGTTGAGCTTTGGCAATTGGTTCCAGGCATCCGTCCAAAACCGAGTTGTTCTACCATTTATTACTTCCCAGAAGCTGTGATTCTGAATCAACAAGAAGTGTTGTTTGGCAACATTCCATATGAGTGATCCTTTTGCCGTGGGAGCGAATCTGATGAGCTCCTCCTGTGGCCTATGATTAGTGTACTTGGAAGTCCATATGGCTGCCCAGGGCTTGCTGGGGGTAGAGATCCATTGCCACCAGATTTTTGCACACATGATGGCATTTCTATGGCTTGGATCCCTCAGTCCAATGCCTCCTTTTTCTTTGGGCATGCAAGCTGTGGTCCATTTTACCAAGTCCCATTTGCGATTTGTGCTTGTAGTCCCCTAGAGAAAGTTGCGTTATAGGTACTTTATTCTTTTGAGAACCCACTTCGGCGCTGCAAGGGCTGAGAACAAATAAAGCGGCATTGCTTGTAGCACATCTTTGATAAGCACCACACGACTAGCAGTATTCAGCGTTCTGTGCGTCCATAAATTGAGGCGAGATTCAAGCTTCTCGAGGAGTATGCGCCAGGAGGCGTGCTTGATGGCCGAGTCAATAAGGGGGGCGCCCAGATATTTGGAGGGAAGAGAGTCTATGGAGAAACCCAAGGTACGAGCTATGGCACGCTGAATGACAGGAGGAGTGTGGAAGAAAAAGATCTGCGATTTAGCCTTGTTGATGCTAGTTCCTGAGGCCTCAGAGAAGTCATTCAACAAGGATTTGAATATAGAGGCTTCATGAATAGATGGATAACCAAAAAGCATGTTGTCATCAAAAAACTGTTGATGCGTTATTGCCGGGGAGTTGTGAATGGATATACCTTTAAGCTTCTGGGTGATGAGGGCATGTTTGAAGTGGCGGCCTAGGCATTCCGCCATTAACACAAAGAGGAATGGGGATAGAGGGTCACCTTGCCTAATGCCTCTAGAGGGACTGAAAGGATGGGAAGGGATTCCATTTACAAGAATAGAGAAGAAGGATGTGGAGATAAGACTCATGATCCATCAAACCCACATAGGAGAAAAACCAAAAGCATTTAACATTTTTTGAATATATGTCCAACTGAGCTTTTCAAAAGCTTTTGAAAGATCAAGCTTGAGAATCATACCTGCCTGTTTAGAGTGCTTGAGGGAGTGTATGATTTCATTCGTTAGGGTGATACCATCCAGGATCTGTGTTCCTTCCACATAACCAGATTGTTCTGTCGAGATGAGCAGGAGCAATATCGGCTTTAACCTATTGGCTATAACTTTGGAGATCACTTTGTAAATAAAATTGCATAGTGCGATTGGGAGGAATTTATCCTAAGTATTGTTTCTCTCTTATTTTGGGATGAGCACAGTGAAAGTTGAGTTGAGAGAGGGCAAAAGCCAGTGAAGAGTACGTGACTCCTCCACCACTTGCCAGGCCTCTTCTTTAATCAGCTCCCAGAAGGAGTGGAAGACGGTGGTAGTGAAGCCATCCGGGCCAGGGGCTTTGCCTTCCTTTAGCTGGTGCATAGCTGTGTCCACCTCCTGAGGCAAGATCGGGTGAAGAAGGAGCTCGTTATGTTCTTTTGTGATGATTTTCGGCACATTTTGGGTGATTTTTTCTATAGCAGGTCGTCGATCTATGAGGGGCTCTCAATGAACTTGCCTGAAGTGTCTTAGGAACTCTTGCTCGATCTCATCATGCATTTCCACTCTTTCCCCTCCTTGCTTCTGAATGAAAGAAATAGTGTTGTGCATTCTTCTTTGGATTGTGGTTCGGTGGAAGAATTTTGCGTTCCTTTCTCCCTCTTTCAGCCATCTAATCCTGGATTTCTGCTTCCATAATATTTCCTCCTGCTTTCTCCTCTCCTCCAGTTGACTGTGAATGTGTTGTTCCTATTCCAAGGTTCTTTCACTGTGACCCCTTGTAATAATTTGTTGCTGGAGTTCTTTCATTTCCTTGTTTAGGTCCTGTTGCGCCTGAAAAATATTTCCAAATGTCTCTTGATTCCAACGCTTTATTTGAGATTTGAGATGTTTGAGTTTCTGTTGAAACTTAAACATTTTAGACCCCTCTGGCGGAAGGAAGGTGTTCTAGGTAGACCTGATGAAGTCTTTGAATGCGGGGTGGGTGAGCCAAAACCCTTCGAATCGGAAAGGTTGTCTGGTGGCATTGCCTGGTCTTTGCCACTGAAGGGAGATAGGCCAATGATCAGATATTGAATAAGGGAGAATTGCAGCCGCAATGTCGCCTCCCAAGTGAACCGCGTTGTCAGATATGAGGAATCTATCTAGTTTGGAAGCGATTTGATGCTTCCCAGTCCTACGATTACTTCACCTGTGCGTTCCATTGCAAAATTGCAGGTCAATTAGAGAATTGTTTTGGATGAATTCTTTGAAAAGACCATTTTCCTGCTCCATTCTAGCTCTGCCTCCTTGCTTTTCCTCTAGCTTGGTGATCATATTGAAGTCTCCACCAACTATCCATAGAGGATGAGTTCTATTGAGGTTTAGAGCTTCAATAGTATTTAGTAATGCTATTTTATTACCAGCTTCCTGTGGGAAGTAAACGTTGGTGAGATGACCATGGATGTTAGTGCCTATAATGTGAAAGGTGGCCCGAATGATGTGGTGAGATGCATGAAAGTCTGACAGCGTTATTGCTTGAGTATTCCAGGCAATGGCTAGCCCGCCTGAGGCACCTGAAGCGTCCACTGCGACCGAGTTACTGCCTGGCCAAGCTCTGGAGAGAATGTTTCCAAGAGTTCTACTGTTACACTTCGTCTCTTGAAGAAAGCAGATCTGTGGCTGCTCCTGCTTTATCATGTTTTTTATTAATCTCATTTTCCCTGGGCTATTGAGCCCTCTTACATTCCATGAAGTGAGCTTCATGATTCACTAGTAGTGGTGGGCTTGTAGTACTTTGTGAACTTAGCATACCTGCCTGAATCAACCAGGATTTTCCCTATTGCAATTGTTCGTTGGAGATCCGTTCTTCTTCCCCTCTTTTTTGAGTCCTTTGGGAGGAGGCCACCGTCCTAATGACTGCCTGGCTGAATGCCCAGCTGTTGCTGTTGATACGCCCTAGAGATAATGACTTCCAGTATGCTAAGCTGATGCTCTGGAATCTTGTCATAGTCCTTCTTTTTGCAGGCTAGTTCAAGCTCAAGAATGTTAAGTCCTCCCAAATCGATACTCTCTGGTTCTTCATCCATCTGTTGTACCTGACTACTTTCTTCCGGGATTGTAGCTAAGCTCAGGGGCTATTTGTGTAGGCCATCACCTTTCATATCATTTTCTTTTCGGTCTAAACCCTTCTAGTCCACCCTAGGGCTTCCATTAACAGCTTTGGGGGGATAAGCAGTGGGAGAAGAACTAGAAGGAGGCGGGATTGCAAATGATGAAATAGGCATAGGGTTGGGCATTGAGTTCAAGGGATGATCTTCTGAGGTTTCGGCAAGAATCTCAAAGCTATTGCTCGTAGATGGGAAGGAGGCAATGTCCTGCTAGGGCTTTTTCCCTGCAGAAGACTTTTTGTGTGATCGTTTGTAGCTAGGTACTTTGGTGAATCCATCTTGGGCCGGCAAGTCCGAGGGATTGGAGGTGTGAGCTTTGGCATTTAACGGGCAGTCTCGGAAGAGATGACCATGAGCATGACATTTACGACAGCGAAAGGGTACATGTTCATAATCCAAAGATTGAGTCCATTCATAGTCATCATGGAAGAGACTTACCGAGTCCGGCAGGGCCTTGTCCAGGTGCATGAATACGCAGATGCAGGCGTAGGATGTATATTTGCGTAGCTTCGTCTCTTCCACCGCTTTGATGTATTCCCCCAGACCATTGCCAATGTCCTTGAGGAGACCTTCATCCCAATATTCTTCTGGAAGTGAGTACATTCTGATCCACACGGGTGCCCAGCTGAGGTCTTCCTTATCCAGGTTAAATCTTGCTACCCATTCCCTTAAATACAATCCTGCTGAGTTGAAAAAATAGGGACCCTCATCCAAGATTCTATACTTGTCTTCTAGGCATAATAAGATCACAGTAAAGAACCCTTTCGGTCCTAACTGCAGGGTGATGTGACCTTTGGGTTTCCACTTGGCCGGGATCCATCCATGCAGGGCTTTTTCTGTCGGTCAGAATCCGATGAATTTTCCAATGAGTGCATGGTTTGTCATATACTGGATTCGCTCATTGATCTTTTGACTGGGCAGTTCTATCCTTGGCCTTTCAGCTGCTATAGGTTTTCATGTCTTCGAGATTACCTTAGGCGTTTCCTCTTGCTCATCTTTTCCTTCTGGTATCTCATTTCTATTGTCTGACCTGCTAGTGGTTGCATTTGTTTTATCCCATTGAGGGGACTTTCTTTTGTCCTCCTCTTCTCGCACCGACCCAAAATCCATCACCTGAGTTTGTTCTGGAGGCATCCGATTGGAGGTGGGGGAGGGCTTTGAGGCCCCCTCCTGGGGGGGATCCATTTCCACCCTGGTAAAACCAATGAGGCGCTGTTGATCCCAAGAGATTAGCTGATCTGTGGAGGCAGAGAAAATTCTGTCTGCGCCGTTTCAGAGTTTCGACTGAACCCTAGTTGCAGAGTCGTTCGTTCGTGACTCTTAAGAATTCGTCGAATTGAAAATACCACATTTTAATATTTATTGCATGAATAGTTGAGTCGGCTGGAATATCATCGATTTCACCTCCATTACCAATTGAGTAACAACAAACTCTTAAAAACAACACTAATAAAATAAATTAGACTTTTTATATTTCTAGGGCTCATTATACTCCCCCCAAGCTAGGTTGTTGTACGTGATAACCATAGTGACAATAATGTTAGGGATTTTACCCAAGGTTATGGTAGGTGGGAAGTCCCTGTTGTACATGGAACAAACGTTGAACAGACTCAGTTGGGCCTTCTTCGAGGGTACTTCACACGATATGGTATATGTGAAGTTACTAGCACTAGGTTGTGAAGATTAAGCAGGTTGTCAGCGTAACTAGTTCCACCCACTCTATCTCTAGCCATTTTTCACATTGATCTTTGCGATGTTGGGTTTCATCACCAACTAGTGATTTCACTGTGAAAAGGTTGTTTGCATGGTTTTGAATCCTTAGATTTATTAGTGTGTGTTACTCTTTTTTCTTTTTTTTTTAGTGAGACTTTAGGTATGAATCCTGAATTAATTTGATTTATGTTGTTAAAATTATTAATTAAAATTCACTGTTTAGTATAACTTAGGTTGAATACGATGGCGACATTTCCCAAATTTACTAATCAAGGAACCCATTTTAACAATGATCCTACTCATTTTCCTTTCTTTGGAAATGTTGGTACTCCTTACATGGCTACATTGTCTCTTCATGGATTCACAATAGGTTTGTCGGTGTGGTTGTTCTCAACCTTGTTGGTCCTAAATGCCCGAGCAACGTCTCCCAAACCAAGCACTTCACCTAAACAATACCAACCTCTTGTTGACCCTTTGCCTTCTTCACTTATCATGTCTTCTTCCTTTTCTTATTCTTCGCTTGGTGAAATTCTTAATGCTAGTAACCAAGAGGCTAAGAAGAAGAAAAAAAGGAAGAAGAAGGAGAAGAAAGATAAGTAAGTATCTAACCAACCAACCATTACTGTGAATGTTGATAATGTTGAGGAACCCTCCAACACACATCGCAATCCCAAATACCCTTTCAAGCTTTGTAAGGGTGACCACCTTCTTATCAATTGTCTTGGTATTCCTAAAGTCCTAGAAATGTGGTCTAAAGATTCTCATCAACTTACTATTGGTCCTTCAACTAGTGATTATAAGATTCTAGGGAAAAAGGGTAAATTTAGGTTTCCTTGTAGATTATGTGAAGGGAGTCATCAAACTCACCTTTTCTGTCATATGGATGAAGCCTCCAAATTATTAGAAGACCTTAAATTTCTCAGTAGAAACCTCCAACTAGTTATCGTAAGCTTTCTCCCAACCTATTGTTAGTCGACGAAGTGATTTATCTGATTCCATCTTCAGTCAATCCCACTCAGGTCGATGAACGATTAGCTGATGAAGTGGTTGACTCGATTCCATATTTGGTCAATCCCACTATCCCTTTAGAGAGTGAATTTAATACTACTCATGTTCTTCTCGTTACTTCAGATTCCACCACACAAGGGGGCATTTCACTCATTTTTTCACAAAACCCCATCCAAATACTAAGTAATTTCATTTGATTGGAATAGACTGACAAAGCCTCATCTCCCTTCTTGCACCCATTTCCAAATCATTATGAAGGCTTGTGATAAGAACGTGCATCACACTATTATAGATGAAGGTGATTCTGTTAGCATTATATCCTCAACCGCTTCGCAAGATTTGGGTTCCCCTTAGCTATTGTTTGTTACTAAGAATCTATTGGGTTTTAGTAGAAGAGCTAGTTAGTATTTAGGGATCCTTCCTTAGCTACCCATTACTTTGCAAAGAAAAATTGTTCGTATTGATGTTATGGTAGTCCAAGGACCTTTGGATTTCAATTCACCCCTTGGGCGAGACTATGTCTATGCCATCAAAGTT
The DNA here is from genome assembly GCA_000404065.3 of Pinus taeda. Classification (NCBI taxonomy): domain Eukaryota; kingdom Viridiplantae; phylum Streptophyta; class Pinopsida; order Pinales; family Pinaceae; genus Pinus; species Pinus taeda. The sequence goes on along the minus strand of APFE031585919.1, from coordinate 55,329 downwards.
GTTGTGTCCAAACTCTTTCGTGTGATGTATTTCTCCCATAATGGAAAGATTGTGACTATTAACCAACTTATGTTTGATGGCCCTGATATGACTACCAACCATATAGCCTCCATGAATGTTCCTTATATGCAAGTGGTACCCCCCCCCACCATAGGCTAATACTGTGGCAACTTGTTGAATGCCTTCACTTACTGATGAAAAAGAGCTTCTCACTATATGCTCGAATTATTTTGACTTGGATCTGGTAGTTGACATGGTGAACCCTTCAATGCAGACATTGGAGCTTGATATTCCTATCCCTATTAGGTCCCTTGACATGTATTCCTTTCATATAATTGTTCTTATATCTGATGAATACCTCTTGGAAGCCACGATTGAGTGTAGAAAAAACCTGTAGATTCACAAGCTAATGCAATTTGCTAAAGCAAGAGACAAGAATCTACTTCTACTCTTTACAACAAAAGCCCATAAAAATCGAGCAAACAATAATCAATAGAGGAAGAGAATCAAAGGCACATAACACAATAAATATCCAGGGAAACCCACAGCTCAAAACCCCACTATTTGTTTTGTATTAATCCGGAAAATAAAGATAAAATTACAGTGCTTGTTCTCTCAAGAACAATCCCAGCACTCAGAAAATTCAATCTCCAACTCATAATCAAGCTCAAGGCCAAAGCTTAGCCTCTTCACAAGCTCTCCATGTATTTATTCCAATGTGTAATTCCTATGAAGGATAACTTATATTTAAAGGGAAATAAAGCCTCTAAAAATAGTGCAATCCGTCAAGGATTAGTTCTTGATTGCATGCACCATCAATGCAACTCAAAAAAATCTAAAACAAATAGTACATTGTCCTTGTACTCTAGTCTCAACTCGGTCTTTCTCAGAATCAACAAGCATGAGTTTCTGATGGTGGAATATTCAGTTAACTAGAGTAGCACTAATTAGGTAACTAGTGTCCCAACTGATTGTTTACTCAATATTAGTTCTTGAAACTGATTGGAACTAATTTAACTAGACTTAGCTCAATAAACTGAGTTAACTAATTACAACTCATTCATAACTCATCATGAAATCCTGTAAGTTAGGGAGAACATATACATGTCTTCTAAAAGACTTCCAATTCGAATTTCATAAATTAATTATGTTAATAATTAATTGTTTTCAAATTTCTATGAGAAAAGAATTATATTTTAATTCAAGGACAAATTAAACTGGAATTTCTTGTTTCCATTTCTCAACACTCTCTCTCAATAAGAAAGGGATTATCCACTACCCCAATCCTGTCCATGTGAAACTCGAATTTACATCTTGGCAATGCCTTTGTCAAGATGTCAGCATCTTGCTCCTTCGTGGGAATGTAATCTAACAACATGATCTGCCTCAATACACAGTCTTTGAGATGATGATACCAGATGTCTATATGCTTGGACCGATCATGAAAAACTGGATTTTCAGAGAGTTTGATACAACTTTGATTATCACAATAAATCATTGTCAGATCCATCTGCTAACCAAACAAACCAACCAGGATCTTACTCATCCAAATACCCTCACATGTTGCTTGACTTGCGGCCATGTACTCTGCCTCTATCGAACTAAGTGCAATTGATCTCTATTTCCTGTTGTACCAAGAAACTACATTTAACCTAATACTAAACATCCCTCTTAATGCACTCTTCCTGTTAGATGGACTCCCTGCCTAATCTGCATCGGTGAAGCCTTAAATCTACACTCCTTCTATCCATCTGTACCACAACCTAAACTGAGTAGTGCCTATGAGGTATCTCAATACATGTTTACCGCTTTCCAATACAGCCTGGTAGGCCTAACCATCACTTGACTAAGCTATTTAACTACATAACACATATCTGGTTGTGTGTTCACCAAATACATGAGTGAACCCACAAGTTGACTGTAAACAATGGCTTCCACTACTCCTGAAGTAGCATCCTCTTTCCTCCAGTTACCAGCTAGAGGAGTCTCCATGGGTGTTACAGATCCATTTGGGCACATCAACCCCAACTTATAGATCAATACTATTAGGGCCCATCAAACCCTAATTCAGTTGTTACATGCCTTAAATGAAGTCAATCATCAGAATTCCTTCTTCCCAAGAGATTCCATGACTGAAATCATCCAAAAACTACCTCTTAAAAGATCAGCGCAGGTAGACCTTCATTAGGTGCACTGCAGTGCAGTCTAGTACACTATCTGGGTGCTATGTAGTGCACTTGAGCCCTCTTTAGCCTGCGTTGGGTGAATTTGAGCGAAATTTCATTGGGGTTTGGGAATATTCTTATCCATTGGGTGCATCTAAAAGCTTCCCAATTTTATCTACTCCTTTCAGCTCGAATTTGGATGAGGTAGGGAGTTGAGGAACATTAATCCCTTTATCCCTTCCTCCATGGAACTAAATTCTAAGTTTGGTAGGACATTCATTATCACCATTTATCATTGAATTATAGGGAGATGCTATTAGTATGAGACTTGAATTACTTTCAAGTATTGTAATGATGTCAAAATGTCTTGCTTGTTATGAGGAGAGGATGGGACTGAACTAGAGGAGTGATACTAAATCAAACAGATTGGGTTGTAACTCTTCCTTTTACTAATAAAGTGTTCAAAGCTTTTTCCATATGTTTGTATTGTCCATTGATGCTTTCATATGTGTACAATGAACTTGATTCCATTCTATGTTTAATCAATAGATCATTATCATATGCTTTGATCGATTTTTGTCTTCTATCTGTGTGCAAATACTTTTCAAGTGGATTAAGTATGGAAAGGAGCGACAAAATTGGCCAAAGGAGATAAGGAGTAAGCGAAAGCTACAGGTAGGCTTATTTATTGTCTTATTTAATCTATTGGTTATAGAAAAGGTAGAGAATGCTTTGCACTGTTATTCTAGACTTAGCCACTTGTCTAGGGGTTTAAGCGTTTATCCATAGACACTAAAACTTCCCAGAACAAATTGGCGACTCCGTTGGGGAGCGATCATCCATCTTAGTAGCTTATCAGCCTCTTAAGACATTTCTACATACTATACTTGTGGTCGTTGATTGAATTTCAGTCTGATTTCATAGAAAATTGAGTTGAAACTGTGCCAAATTGCCTTCAGAAATTGCTACGTTAGCTAATAGGTCTGCACTTGCATTATGGAGTCTGGGAATTGATGAAATATTAAATGCTATAAAGTGTTCAGTGAGATCTTGAACTAAAGATTGATAATGTTTTAAATGACCTGATAAACAATGTATAGTATTACGTACATGTCTGATTACAATTTCAGAATCTCCAAAAACTTGAAGGTATTTGACGTCTAATCCGATTGCTTTGTACAATCCTTGGACTAAAGCCTCATATTCTGCGGTATTGTTGGTGCAGTCAAATTCGAGTCTGCAAGTTAACATAGTTTTATCTCCTTCTGGACTAACTAGCACGCATCCTGCTCCTGCTCCTTCGTTAGATTTAAAACCATCAAAAAAAAATTTCCAAAATAAAGATTTATTCACAGGACTATCTACAAAATTAATACATTTAGAACTATCTGTTCGAGAAAATTTTTCGAATTGGGATAAAACATAATGTTCTAATAAGGTGACGTATGAGAATTAAAATTTCCTAGGAAATAATCTACTCAGTAATTGCCAATAATACTATTGTTATATGCTACCGGTTCATTCTCCCCCTCCAGCTTCGTTACTATGTATTTCTGATGTCTTTCTCGTTCAACTTTTATTTGATTAGGCTTACCATTGTAAGGCAGCCACATGTGTGACCAGTCAGTTGTGAAATATCCATGAAGTTTTTCTGACCAATCTCTGCTAAGAATTAAACCATAAAATTCTGGAATATCAACAACTAAAATGTCGATAACTTGACATACCTTTGGGTTGGATGACAGCCTTATGGTAACTTGATTTAATTCGCCAATCACTTCGACTTGCGATCGATCTAGCTGGACTATGCGCACAACAAATTTTTGCGGTTGAACGTTCAATTTTGTACATATTGATTTTGGTAAAATATTCGATGAAGCTCCCGAATCCACTAAGCAATTATGCACATTTTTATTAAAAATTTCATAAGTAAGAAGAAACGGGGGAGTATGAGATCTCGATCTTCCTCCAATTAACACGATGTCGTTTGGATCAATCTTGTTAATCACATTAGTTGGAGGTCTTCCCATATCGTAGGAAGCTTGAGAAATTACAACAGCGAGCAAAGGTGCAACTGGGATAGCATGTAATTCTTTCATAAGTATCTTTTGCTGGTGTTTTAACTTGCTCAATTAGTAAAGAGTGATGTTGGCCCTAGTCTTTTTCATATATTCTATAATATTGTACTCCATTTCATCCGAAACGATTAGCATTTTAGATGGAGTAGATGAATATGTTTGGATTGGGCTGGTTTGAGTCGCTTTGGGTGTCATTTTCTTGGCCGCGACTTTATCCTTCGTCGCCGAGCTTACGTTCTTTGGCTTAGGGGTAGTTTGAGTAGGATCAAGTTGATTTCTACTTCATGTACTAACCGGGGATGCTTCTTGATCTTCTTCTTGTGGGAGGATGAAATCCCACATTCCTTGTAACTCTACAACTTCTTCATCATCAGTTTTCTCTTCAGTAGCGATTCCCTCTTCTTCTTCTTCGGATTCAGTGCTTGTAATAGCATTGGGGGGCTTTGAATCAGCCGAAGGGTTTCTTTTAAAAGGTCTGTATAGCTTTTTTGAAGGAGTTTTTGCCACTTGTTTCTTAATATCGACCATCTCGTTAGAAATAGTCTTCAAAACTTTTTGCAATCCTTCTAAACCGAATGGATCTTTCGATTGTTTTTTCTTGGGATCTTCTCTAAAAGTAACCTTCTTTGATTTCCGTTCTTCCATCACGGTTTTCTTTTCAAGGGCTATAATACGCTTCTCTACAGCTATTGCTTCTTTCATATTTTCGGCTAAAGTTGTCTTGTTAGCCCTGTCCATGAATATTGCTATGTTTGATGGTAAAACAATGATATACCATTTACTTCGCACTTCTTCGCTAGGTTTGGAAGCAGTAGGAATTTTGTTTAACAGTTTATTGAAACATGAATTGAAATCTTTGATAGGTTCTTTTGACTCGGCCCTAAGGTTTGACAAGTCATTGATCAACGTCACCGTAGACCTATCGTCACCAAATTTAATAAGGAATTGTTCTTGGAAGATGTCCCAACTAGTGATAGATCCAGATGGTAATGAAAAATACCATGATCCGGCTATTCCCTGAAGAGTATAAGCAAAAAGTCGAACGACAGCATCTTTGTTAGTAACTCCATTAAGATTTATGGATAGCATAAAGTTATTAATATGCTCTTCCGCTAGCATGCCTTCTTTAGGATTGAACTTAGGCAGCCATTTTTTAGGTGGGGTGGTAACTGACTCAAGGGTGCAGGCATTAAGACTTCCCCTGGGTTGTTCCATGGAGATTGGGCCATCGCTGATCCACTAATGGAGGGAAGTGCAGAAGATGATCCCTGAGGTTGAGAAGATGAGGGTATTATGACTCCAGATGATTGAGAAGGAGATGTAGAAGTACCAATAGGCTGGTGGACAATAATCTGAAGTGGAGGAGTGGATGGTTGACTTCGCGGTGAGGAATTTGAGATGGATGATGATGATGAAAGAGCCTCGCTGCCGGACCCTTTAGGTGACTTCCTTGCTCTCTTCCTAGTGGGTAGAGGTAACTCAGTTGGCTGAATGCCAAACTTTTCGCTCTTTAATCTGGTCAAAGGATGAGCAGGGTTATATTGCGAAGTCATGCTGCCTTGAGATTTATCAGATCTTGGAGGAGATATAGAAAATCGCTGAAGTTTGTGAATCAGAGATTCAACTTCAGGAGGTTCAATAGTAGATTGTTCTGAAATGTCAGGGTTTGTAGCAGCGGCTGTTGATCCTGCGACTTCTGGCTGCGGATTTAAAGATTCTAAATGCAATGGAGAAGTCGGGGGAGATGGTGAGGGCAATTTACTCTCAGAATGGTATTTAGATTTGGACTTACTTGCCATTCATAGTTCGAGGCCCTCCTTCTAGCGCCAAATATGTTAAAGCCCCGAAAGTCGGGTCTATTAACAAGGGGGATACCCACCCGGTCCGGACCTTGGTTGGCAGCTCCTTTTCCGTTTGGTATGGTGGGTCCGACTGGGGATATGGGACCAGTTTCCCAATTTATCAGTGTGTGTGTGTAGAATTTGATATTTCTGATCTAACAGTTCCTAATTAAGATGCTCTAATTCTAATTTTAATCTAATG
>APFE031585919.1:0-29606 GCA_000404065.3 Pinus taeda | reverse complement strand
ATGTGTGCCCATATAACCTTTGGCCTCCGATATATCGTTCCTTTTGCTTTATCTCCTTTTTAAAAGTATTTTTAAAAATGAAAAATGAATGTTATAAACAATAAAAAATGCATGTTACAACATCTGGCTCCACCTAGGGATAGTGCTTTTTCCACAGAAGCACTAAGAACCACAGATTAGTGCCTTCACCTCAGGCATTGAGTCATATATTGCTCTGCATAAACTGAAAGACTATGGCATTTGTACAATGACTTCACTTCGGTGTTCACAATGAAATGATGCTTGGTCTTTAGAACTGGAAGTAGTGTTTTAAATATTTCCCATTAATAGGCAGCTGTAGAGTCTCACCATCAATATTTTCAAGAATGAAGCTATTATTGGATCTCACTTCAGAGATTCTAAAAGGGCCAACCAGAGAGGATCGAACTTCCCATGCTTACCCTTATCCTCTCTTCTAGTATCCCATCTCAATACTAAGTCTGCAACTTTGAAATCAATTTCTCTGGCTTTTCTGTAAAAAATAGTTTTCATCTTGGACTTATATGTAATCAAATTGTCCCTTACCTTGTCTCTGTTTACGCTAAGCTCCACCGCTTTGTTCATTCTTCTCACTAAAGCATTTGGCTCTTCCTTTGCCTCTTGAATCATCACAATCACTGGCTTCACGAGTTGACTTGGAAATAGAGCTTGAGTGCCGTATACTAATTCAAAAGGCGATTTCCCCGTGATCTTCTTGTACTTACTCTTGTGGCCCACAAAGCAAACTTCAACTTAGAGTCCCAATCTCTTTGATTTTCTGCAATGGTTTTCTTTATAATCTTCATCAAAGTCTTGTTAGTAGATTCAGCTAATCCATTTCCCTGAGGATGGTAAGCTATCAAATGAGACAAAATAACATTATAGTTTTGATAAAAAGCAATGAACTTACCGGAGTTGAATACTTGAGCGTTGTCTGTTATAATTTTAACGGGACATCCAAATCTGCTGAAAATATTTTCTTCCAGGAATTCCATCACTATCTGATCGTTCGCTCTCTTCGTAGGAATTGCCTCTACCCATTTGGTAAACTAATATGTTGCTGTGAGAACCCATATGTGTTGTCTTCTTAAAGGTGGATTGATTTCTCCAACAAAGTCCAATCCCCATTGTCTAAATGGCTCCTCTATGAAAACTGGAATTAAAGGTAACGGAGCTAATCTCTTTTTCTCCGCAAAAAGTTAACATTTTTGACAACTTCTAACAAAATTATAGGTATCACCAAATAAGGTAGGACAATAAAATCCATCCTGAAGGATCTTGTGTGCAGTTACTTTCCAACTGTAATGCCCCCCACAAAACCCCTCATGATAATCTTTGATTGTTTCTGTAAATTCATCTTCTGTTAAGCATAGTAATAGAATTCCAGCAGGTTCCTTCCAGTATAATCTGCCTTCTACAATCTCATATGGCTGCGCCTTGATCTTTAGCACCCTATTCTTATTCTGTCTAAGGATTGAGGGCAAGAAAGAAGGCATAAATAATGGATTATACATTTATACCTTTCTGAACACAAAAATTTATACCTGATTTTCATTCCTAGGTCTTGCTCTCCTTCATTTTCTTCAGCTGCTTTTTCATCTACAAGTGCAAACAAATTAATTCCCAATGCTTGAAAGTTTGATTCTGTTAACATTTTCGACAACCATTCTCCTTTTACCAAATTTGTGGGTTTTATATCCAAATCATATTCTTGGATCTTAGCAATCCACTTTCCTCTCCTGCCTTCTACATCTCCCTGTAATAATATATCTTTCACTGCAGCATTAAGCATATAAGCAACGATTTGGGACTGCAACACATAAGTTCTAAAAGCTTTCAGGGCTTTTACTAAGGCATACACCTGCTTCTCGAGAATATTATATTTTAGTTGAGAATCTCTAAGAATCTTACTGAAGAATGCAAGTGGCTGCTCTCCCCCTTCCTCATTCTTCTGTAGTAAGACAATTGCTATTGAACTTGATGAGGCAAATGAAGAAAATTGGAAAGGCTTCTAATAATCAGGGTTGATTAAGACTAGAGCTACTTGCAATGCCTCTTTAATTCTAGAAAATGATTCTTTAGCTTCCTTAGTTCAGCGTACCTCATTCTCCTTCTTCATCATATTAGTGATTTATTCAAGATTTCTGTGTAATTAGATACAAATATTCTCAGGACGTTTATCTTTCCCAAAAACTTTTGTATATCTTTTTTACTTCTGGGCAATGGTATTTTCTGCACAGCTTGTACTCTGGTTAGATCTATCTTCACTCCTTCTCTAGAAACAACGTGTCCCAACAATTTTCCTTCCTCTAGAGCTAAAATTGATTTCTTGGGATTTAAAGAAAGTCCAAATCTTCTACATTTATCAAAAGTTCTTTTCAAATGATCTAAATGTTCTTCATTAGACTTAGAAAAATAGTAATATCATCCAAATATATTACTACAAACTTATCTCCAACAAAAGCCATTTTCGTAGCCCTTTGAAATGTAGCTCCTGCATTCATCAATCCAAAAGGCATTATGGCATACATAAATGTTGCTCGGGGAGTTGTGAATGTTGTTTTCTTTTGATCCTCCTTGTCCACAGCCACCTGGTTATAACCAGAAAAACCATCTAGCACTGCCATTTTGAAAGATCTTGTTACCTTTTGCAGCACATGGTCCATTTTAGGCAAAGGATAATTATCCTTTAAAAAATCTCTATTTAGATTTTTGAAATCAACACACAACCTTATTTCTCCATTTTTCTTTCTTACAAGTGCCAAATTAGCCACCCAATCAGAATATTTGAGTGGGACTATGATTTTAGCATCAAGCAACTTCTTGACCTCCTTTTCAATTGATGGTAGAAGTAGAGGATTTATCTGCCTAGGATTCTATTTGTAGGGCTTAACCCCCTCCTTCAAAGGAATATTATGTTGAATAATATTTACATTATAAGTTTCGAGATCTTCATAAGACCATGCAAAGACATCAACATAATTCTTGAAAAGTTTAAGATACCTCTCTTGAAAATTAGGTGGAACTCCAGCATATAATTTGACTAACCTGGGATTCTCCTAAGTGCCAATGTTGTGATCTTGAATATGTTCATCTTGTGAGATTTTCCTTGAGTTCACAACCACATCATTTGAATTGAAAAGCCTTTCAAGAGGAACAAGTCCCTTTGGTAGAAAATTGTCTTTTAATTGAAAGATCTTCTGATTTTCTATTGAAGCCTTAAAACCACTGGCTCTTGCATTTTTTGTTGTCTCTTCTTCATCCTGATCAATTTCTGTACCCTGGAACTCTTCAACCATGGTTAAAAACACCTTAATCTTCTAGTCATCTTCAAAAACTTGCTAGTTCCTAACATTGTCAGGAATAGAAGGTTTGTGTCTCATTTCTACCTCATATCTTAATCTTGGATTAATAGGAGGCTTGAAAGTGCTAGCAGCTACAGCCAATGAATCTGCCAATCTATTTTCATCCCTTGCAATGAACTGAATGTTAAAAGCTTCAAAGAATTTTTTAATCAAATCCCATACCTCATTTCTGTATGCTCGGAGTCTAGGATGCTTTGTTTGGCAGTGATATTTTATCTGCTTAATAATTAGCTCCGAATCTCCATAAGCAGAAATTGATATAACTCCCATCTATTTGGCTGTTTGTAGTGCAATAATGAAAGATTCATATTCTGCCACGTTAGTTGTCTCGATCTCTAATTTGAAATAAAAAGGAAACATATTACCTCCAGGTGCAATTAGAAGAAAACCAACCCCTGTTCCTTCTTTTGAATAAGCTCCGTCAAAGAAACATTTCCACACTTCTTCCATTTGCAGCTTTGTAATTACATTGGCTAAAGCAAGTTGCTTTTGATTGTCTTCAGCCAGCTCTGCATTATCATGTAGTGCGAAACAAGCAAAATCATCCTTGTCTTGACTATACACAGGTGAGTTGCTTGCTCCATTTTTCGTAATAGTTTTTACAAACCTAGTTTCTCTGTACAATCTCCTCTCCTCCCCATCAAAAATTGGTCTAATAGCATATGTAAAATCCAACTTCAAAACACCTCCTAATTTAGCCCCCCAGGACCTAGACAGAAGCATTCCAAATCTAGCAGGAATATCTGCTACTACAATATCCATGACCAAAATTCTAGATGGAATTTGGGCTAGTGACACTGCCAAATCTTTAATAACCCCCAGACACTTGAACTTGTTTGAATCAAAAGAATACAAATCTCTGTAAGGTCTGGTCACTTGCAGATTTAATTGTTTCATCACTGATAGAGGCATAAGATTGTGTGAAGCTCTTGAATCAAACATGCAGTTATGTAGAAGGAAATCATGAACCAATAGGGAAATATAAAAAGGAGGTATTGAATAATCTACTTCCTCTGCATGTGGGCCAAAAACCACTACTGGTTTATCTTCCTATAGATTTACAGTATCACCTTCACTTTCTTTTAAATTAATGAACTCAGCAATTTCCTTTTGATAAGTAGGTGTTCTTGCCAATTCTATAAGGGGAACTTGTATTCTTACCTTTTCCAACTCCTTGGTAAGACTAAAAAAGTGACCCTGTTTAGCAATCTTTTCATTCTCCTATTCACCTCTCAGTATGACTTGAATTGTTTGAGGAATTGAAATAAGCTTCTCCAAATGAATTTTTTCAACTTGATTTTGAGAAGACTCACCTCGAAGTATCTGTGCTTTGCTATTCGTATGTTGTTGTTGTTGTTTTCCTTTATCTACTGGCTTTGCAGACTGGGATTCGTGTGGAGTTGCCTTCGATGAGGAAGTTGAAACTTGATGCTCACCTTCATTTTCCTAATTTCTGGATCTTTTCCTAGATCTCAAGTCATATTTCTTGTGTAGTTCAACCTGCATAAAATCAGAGAATTTTTTCCAATATTCATCAATTTCATTTCCATCACGAATAACATCTGCTTCATCATAAACATACTCCTCTCCTTCAATGCCGAGTTCATCTTCATCAACTACATATAATGTGGAAATTTGATTTTCAGATTGTTCTTCACCAGGATTTGCTTCTATGTACAATGGTGCTTGAATTTGATTTTGATCTCTTCTTTCCTTTTGCAAGATTTGCAAAGGTTGTCTTCTGAATTGGGGATTAAAATTATTATTATATTTCGTTTGTCTTTGAGAGTTCTTATTCTCTAAATCTAACCTAGTTAACTTATCTAACATGGTTTTAATTATACTACACATATCCTGCAATGATTGACTTTGGGAGGATTCCATCTTTTTTTCCCTTGACTTGGGAAAGCTGTGTTTCTGGTGCTTTTCCTGCAGCCACTAGATTTGCTTCTATCTCTAAAGCATCTGTTTGGATTTGATCAAGGGTTGGAGCTCTCCTTTCCCTTAATGTAAATCCAAAATTTGATTCAAAAGTCCCCGCAAAAGTGATTTTTGCACCAGCAGCAGGAGGCTTTATCTTTGCGGGTAGACTATTGTACAATATGTTGAATCTTCTGACAAATTCAGCCACTGTTTCATCAGAATTCTTCTTTATGGCATTAAATTCTGTTAATGAATATCCACGGTCTCTTTTTTCTCCCCATCTCAGAATAAACACACGTTCCATCTCTTCCCAAGAAGGAATAGAATTATTGGGAAGACCTTTGAACCATTTCCTCACCTCTCCATCCAGGGACTGAACAAAAAGTCTTAGAACAACATCTAAATGTTCAACATTTAGGCTTTCTGCAAAATTAAAAAATACTACTACATGATTCTCTATTGTTTGTGTATCTTCTCCTAAAAAACGAGGAAGAATTTTGATGTAATCCTCTAGCATTTGATTGTAAGGTTGTGGTAGTTGAAGAGGTGCATACCTATTGACTAGGAACGTTGGGGCTGCCATGTTTACCGAACTTTGATTACCTATAGATGTGGAACTTGATTGAAATGCAAATGGACTGTGCAAAGGAGGTAATGTGGTTACTGGTTGAGGTTGAATAATTACAGCACATAAATGAAAAGTAATAGACTCAAAAGATTGGTCTTGACAGCTAGGTTCCTGAAATGCAGATGATGAAAATGATGACTCTAAATCAAATGAATGTTCAGATAAGTTGCTGCTTGATGCAAACAATATGGGAATTGGTTAATTTGAGGTTCCAAACTTCCTAGCCCTCGTTGAAAACAACCTTTCAGGATTTGAAAAAGCTTGAGCCTTCTTTTGTGAAGTGTCTGATCTTGTATGGGGCCTTCTTGAAGCTAGAGTTATTATTTCGATTCAAAACAGCCAAATATTTCCTCACTGAACAACCAGAGGAAAATATTGAAACCTAGGGAAAAACCTCCTTCTCTTCTCTCCCCGACAACGACGCCAATTAATGGTGTTCCTTAAGAAACCAATTTCCTGGTTGTAGGGAAATTGTGCTTAAGGCATTAATAAAGATTATATACTGTCACTTATTGTTTATTAGATTACCAAATGAAGGACTTGGAAAACTTGGCCTTAGACTCTTAATACATGTATGATCAGAAATTCTCAGAATGCCATTTGCTGCTAAATATAAATGATGAATGAGGAAAGTTTGAAAGGGAAGTTAAAGACAATATGTTGATCTCTTAGAGGAACTATTATCTGTAACTTAGAGGAATTATGATAATGAGGAATAAATCATAGACAATATGCTGATCTCTCACAGAAACTATTATCTATAACTTATAAAGGAAATGAGGACTTTAAGTATAGGAGCGCTCTTTAAGGGATTTAACCCTGCAGCTTCATTACTACACTTAAAAAAAAGAAAACATTGCATGACACATGATAATGAAACTTACAAATTATATGTAACAACTCCTGGAAAAATTATGGTTGTTTTATTTGTCAATGATGTTATAAAAAATACAGTGGCCTGGTTCTCCAAAATTCCAACCCTTTCTTAGTAAATTTTCCACTTTTTATACATGTGGAACAATTATTGATTTCTGAAACCTATCTAACTGCTTTCTAACTATATGAATAAAACTACTACAAAATTTACAGAGGGTAAAAACACCTCGAAGAACAAGAAGTAACAAAAACAAAACTGAATTTAGAAACATATGGTAACTGTTGGCTTGCTCTGTCGGTTTACTACTGAATTCCTTTGTAAATGCTATAATGATGCTTGCATAGTCTTGAGCTTACATTGAATTCTGATTGGCCAAAATTCCAAGAAACATATTAGATTGTCTTCTTCTTCAGCACTGTAATCCCTGATTTCTAACATTACGCAACAAACTTAATGTTTATCATTAATCTAAAACTCAACATGAATCCTGCTTTATAAATGTCAAATCTACCCATTCAACACTTTATTGACCTCTATCGCAAGTCGTAATCGGCCCAAAACCCCTGTAGGAACTTAACTTACACACCGAGCTGTAATAACCATGAAAATACTGAAACTATGCATTTATAATGAAAATATATGATAACGTAGGTTTTTCCTTTTTAATACAGGCTTAAGACTATTCTGAAGGTATCCTTCCCGCCAATCCATTACCATTGTTGATCTATGCTTTTTTTTCAGATCGACGGTATTAAGTTTTCTATGAACACAACTATATTGCTATGCCAGTCGACATGTTATAAATATATATATATAATTTAAATTATATATATATATATATATAAATTATTTATATATATATTTTATATATATATATATATAATATATATTATATATTATATATAATATATAATCATATATCTATATATATATATATATATATATTTATATAATAATATTAATTATATAATATATATTATATTATATAAGTATATAGTGCTGGCACAATGATGGCAGACCCGCCGAGCTTTAGAATATAGCAAATATATGCTTTCAAGTCCACCCTTCTATTATAATCCATTATAATAAAACTGTGTCAACACAATATATATATACTCTTGGGTCTGACTTACCCATATCACAACCGTCAATCATTGATTGTGCGAATATACGTATTCAACACTTTACGGACCCGCTGGGCTATTAAAATATATTATATATATGTTCGGGTCCGGCCCTTATTGCATATCGCCATCGGCGGGGTCAATGTATATAACATAAGCGTTGCACACTTTATGGACCCACCGCTCTTATAAAATACACCATATAAGTTTTTGGGTTCAGAACCAAATCGCTTATCGCAATCAACGTTTATCTGTGATGCCACCATCCCTGATGCGGATCCGTTGAACTTTAAAATGTAGCTTATAATATTTCGGGTCTGGTCCTTTTAACATTTGTTTTCTTCAAAAATTCACTTTATTTCTTCATTTCCCTTTGTATTTTGATTCTGATAGATTTATGTTTGCAAATATCTATCTATCTATCTATCTATCTATATATATATATATATATATATATATATATAATATAATATATATATATATAATGCATGTGTGCCTGTGTATTGTTCCTTTTGCTTTGTCTCCTTTTTTAAAGTATTTTCAAAAATGAAAAATGAATGTTATAAACAATAAACAATGCATGTTACAACAGACCGATAGCCAAAGTTCTTTGTCCTTCCACTTTTCACCTTGGTCAGTTGTTTTTCAAGGATGAAATTACTGCCTCGCACCAGTTAAACACTTTTGGCTTTAAACACTCTAATGCATACAACATGTATGATCTGATTGCCAAATGTAGTGTTGCAGTGCTAGCCAATTTGGCAATGGTAAAGAGGATCATCCTCAATGGTAAATCACTAACATTCCTGATGTTAACCTTTCCATCCCTGCTAGGCTGTGCACCTGGCTGGAAAAATTGTCGTATGTAATCTCTCATTGATTCACCACCTTTGGCAAATCCAGAAAGTGAGATGAGGGCACCTCACCTCGACAATCTGGTAAGAAAGTATATGTCATCGATGGTAATTGAGACCACTTTGTCTCTAATGTGAAATGTCTGATTAGTAGGATCCCATGAACGAACAAGGAAATGCAAAAGCTCCATTTTCTGCCTCATACCAGGTAATCATAAATACTTGAGTAACCCACAATTCCTTAGGGCCTCAACCGTGCCCTAGTTATTTAGGGGAATCATATCCTATTCTTCATTCTCTCATTCTCTCCATGTAATCATCAATCTGATCTGATGAATACCTGAAAACACAACCATAAGACAAATTAGGATCCATTTCTTGCAAAAAACAGAGGAATTTTTGGGTAAAAAAAATGAATGAAATTGGGTTTTGCGCTCAGTGCAACCCAGCCTTAGGGATAGTGCACTGCAATATAGGCAACCTTATAGGTAAGTGCACTGCAGTGCACCTTTCGATGATAAAAGGATGTGATGATCCCATATTGGAAAATTGAAACCATAGGGGCTACAAAAACATAAATTTTTTCCCTGAAACTGAAAATGAATGATGAAATGAAAGAGAACAAAGATAGCTCCTACCTAGTCTAGACGACACGAGGAATGGTCCACTGAATCCTCCATAATTTGCTAGTGAACTTCGAGGTAAAAACTGTTCCAAAGCACCAAAATCAAAGGGTAAATGTGAAATGGTAAAAATGAATGGTAAAACTTGTTTTTATGTTTATTTCTTGCACATTAAATCAAGTAAACATTAGTTTTTATTCATTTTATCCATGAAACGGGTATTTTTAATCTATTTTGATGGTGTTTTGACCAGGATTGACAACTGACATGCAAAATTTGATGTGCTCAAATGTAAATTGAACATCTTTGACCACAAAGCAAACTTTTATCTCTTTTTCAAGCTTTGTTAAAAACTAAAAATGAGCCCCCTTGGAGTCCTCTTTAAGCTCTTTTCAGACTCTCTAAACATAAAAAGGTTGCCAAGCGCTTGTCCTTTCCAGCTCGTTAAAGGATTGGAAATAATATCTCTCTTGTATTATTTTACGCTTTTTTGGACTTAAGAGATTAGTCTATGAAAAAGAACTTTTGGAGTTTCCTTTTTGTCCTTTTTTCAAATTCTTTAAACATGAAAAGGACCGAGTTATCTTTGTTGTTAAACTCATTAAAAACATCAAATAGCAACAAATTTGTCCATCTAGGCAAGACCAAGTTTCACCTTTGCTAGACTCGTTAAAGCATCAAATAACGATGGATTCACCTGAAGGGCGAAATTATACAACAAGCATATGTTATCCTCCTCAAGCTTGATAAAAATAAAGAGGTAGTGGTTAGCAATGACTGGGGAAAATTGGAGAAAGGGGAAAACACTTTATGGTAGCAAGTCGCTCTTGAACATGATACTTTCACCTCATCACCGTGACTATGTGGGTTGGGTCATCTAGTTCGATGGTTATCACACCGTTGATCTAATCATACCATCCATTACTTTGTTTTGGCTCAATGCTACCAATTCATCTTAGTGTCGCCGACATGTTTAAGAGAAGTCATTCAGTTCAAACTTCATCCTTTGCAATACCGTAAACCTTCATTTTCATGACCGCCATTCCTGAACCTTCTGTCGTCAGTCGATTTTTCTTCTCCAAAATCATTTACCTCATTTCATGTCATTGATGTGGGATACATCAAGGCCCTCCTATGACAATTTGCTTCTTGTCGACATCAGCACATAATCCAAGAAGTTGACTTAGAAACACCTCTTCAGTACCTTGAGGCTTGCATACATCAATTGTAGGTTTCTCACTTCACGATAGGTTGACATCACTAGCCTTCGACCGAAAGACTTTGTATGGTGTTCGACATCAAATCATTTATTCACACCATGTGAAATGTACTACAGTACCTTAAGGGTCATAATCATTATCAGTGATTCCTCTTGCGTCTGTTAATAGCTTACATCATTGGCTGGTAATCAGACGATATCTTCCCATGTTTGACTTCAGATCATCTATTCACATGGTTAGACTTGTGCTTGAGCGAAAGATTGAACGAGATTGAAAACCCCGGATCTAGTTTCATCCATCCGAGCTACGATATTTTCAGGAGTACTAAATCAAATGTACAATGGCCTTACATTCGTGGTCATCCATTCATGGGTCTATATCTGTGGATGACTATATTTGTACATGTAATGAAATTTTATAAGCTGAGCATGGGTATGCCTTCCCTCAGCAAGTTCATGAGAAAAAATCAAATTATCATGATATATGTATTGTAATTGATGCAGGTCACCTTCCACTTCAAAACCTCCTCTCCGCATGATAAATCATTTCCCTCGACATGCATATTTACAACTTCATGCTTTAGGGGGCAACTGTTACATATCCATTTGGGCACGTCAACCCCAACTTACAAATCAGTACTATTAGGGCCCATCAAACCCTAATTCAGTTGTTACATGCCCTAAATGAAGTCAACCATTAGAATGCCTTCTTCCCAAGAGATTCCATGACTGAAATCATCCAAAAACTGCCTCTTAGAAGATCAGCGTAGGCAGGCCTTCATTAGGGTGCACTGTAGTGCAGTCCAGTACACTGTCTAGGTGCTATGCAGTGCACTTGAGCCCTCTTTGGCTTGCACTGTGTGAATTTGAGTGAAATTTCATTGGGGTTTGGGAATATTCTTATCCATTGGGTGCATCTAGAAGCTTCCCAAGTTTACCTACTCCTTTGAGCTCCAATTTGGATGAAGTAGGGAGTTAAGGAACATCAATCCCTTTATCCCTTCCTCCATGGAACTAAATTCTAAGTTTGGTAGAGCATTCATTGTCACCATTTATGGCATAACTTCCTTCATTCACCTATAAAAAGACCACTCATATAAGTGATGAGGGGCTATAAATCATTGAATTATTGGGAGATGTTGTTAGTATGAGACTTGAGTTACTTTCAAGTATTGTAATGATGTCAAAATGTCTTGCTTGTTATGAGGACATGATCTGATTGAACTGGAGGAGTGATACTGAATCAAGCAAATTGGGTTGTAACTCTTCTTTTACTAATAAAGTGTTCAAAGCTTTTTCCATATGTTTGTATTGTCCATTAATGCTTTCATATGTGTACAATGAACTTGATTCCATTCTATGTTTAATCAATAGATCATTATCATATGCTTTGATCGGTTTTTGTCTTCTGTCTATGTGCGGGTACTTTCCAAGCAGATTAAGTATGGAAAGGAGCAACAAAATTGGTCAAAGGAGATAAGGAGTAGCAAAAGTTATAGGTAGGCTTCTTTATTGTCTTATTTAATCTATTGGTTATAGAAAAGGTAGAGAATGCTTTGCACTGTTGTTCTAGACTTAGCTACTAGTCTAGGGGTTTAAGTGTTTATCCGCAGACACTAAAACTTCCCAAAACAATGGGTTTAATGCTCTCCATGCAGAATCTCTTAGGTATCTCATTGGCATACTTGCCTTGAGAAACAAACAACTCCCTATCTCCCTTCCATAACTCCATGCCAAGAAAGTAATGTAGGAGCCCCATGTCCTTCATCTCAAACTCTCTGGCAAGATCCTCCTTGCCCGATTTGATGAGCTTCGCATCACCTGTTAGTATGAGATCATCTACATAAAGTACAATGATCGAAATCTTACCTTCCACCACTATGTGATACAAGTTCATATCCACTTCACTCTTTGTGAAGCCCAAACTAGTGAAGTAGCTATCTATCGTAGAGTACCAAGCATGGGGTTCTTGCTTCAACCCATACAACACTCTCTTGAGTTGACACACATGCGACTCATGGTCCAAGGTTTCAAAAGCTTCAGGATGCTCTATGTACGCCTCTTCCTCAATCATGCCATTGAGGAAGGCAGTCTTCACATCCATTTGATGGATACTCCAACCCATATGTGCAGATAGTGCCAAAATAGATATGATTGATGAGTACCTTGCAACAGGATCAAAGGTCTCATCATAGTTAATCCCCTCTACCCATGAAAAGCCACGGGCCATAAATCTGGCCCTATGCTTCTCAAAACTACCATCTGGAGCTTGCTTTACTTTGTAAAGCCAACGAGATCTCACAACTGACTTGTCCTTCGGTTTTGGGACCACATCCCAAACACTGTTTCGAACTATGGAGTCATAATACTCCACCACCGCATCAACCCAAACTGGCTGTTGAACTGCTTCCTGAAAGGAAGATGGCTCTATCACAACACATGCACCCATAAGTGCCATGTATCTAGTGTACCTCTCTGGTGACTTCCTTTGTGTGTGCTGAAAAGAGGGTTCTCCCACATTCTCTTGTGCATGATCCAACAATCTGTCAGCCTCTCTAGTGTGCTTTCTTCCCTCTCTAGAAGACTCTACCTGAGTGGATGTCTCCACTCTCAAAACCTCTACATGTGGTTATTCCACATCAATTTGAGGCTCCTCAACCTTAGGAACTAAAAGTTCCTCTTGTGCATGTAGCTCAATCTCCCTCTCAAGGGATACTTGCATGGAATTCTCCTCATCAAACTTGACATCCCTGTGAACCACTGTCATCCGATCGGTTTGCATGTACACCTGATAGTTGTGGGGAGTATCAGTGTACCCCACAAATATCCCCAACTCTTCTATTGGATCAAGCTTGTTTTGTGCATCTTTGGTCACATGGAAATAAATTGATGACCCAAGAATCCTGAAGTGACCAACATCTAGCCTCTCACCAGAATAAGCTTCCTCTAGTATTTTACTCTCAAGTATCCGATGTGGGCTACAGTTCTGAACATAAACTGCTATGTTGCATTCCTCATCCCACAAGTGTAGTGGTAGGCCCTGATCATGCAACATCACCCTTGTTTCACCTACTATGCTCCTATTCATCCTCTCAGAAACCCCATTTTATTGAGGGTTATGAGGTGTCATCAACTCTCAGAAACCCCATTCTGTGGAGACATATTCTCCACCATTATCACTCCATAGAGATTTAACCTTCTTGCCTGACTCTTTCTCGACCAATGCTTTGAATTCACAAAACTTTGTGAATGTGCGATCCTTTCTCTGCATGAAAAATATTCAACATTTTCGAGAATAGACATCTACAAATATAACGTAATACCTATGTTTGGCGGTGGATACTATTGAGAATGGTCTGCACACATCTTAATGGACTCTCTACAGAATAGAATCTGCTCGACTATCTCTATCTCCAATGGAAGACTTGTTGTATTTTCCCAAAGTACAACCCTTGCATGTATCAACTTTCTCAAGCATATCTTTGGGAAGACCAGTAGATATTTGTTGCAATATCTTCAAAGCCCCAGGATGCAAGTGGCCCAATCGCCTGTGCCACAACTCACCAACGTCTCGAGTCAACATCTTTTCTGCTTTTGAACTCAAAGTAGCATAATCTTCTACCTCTATCTTATAGAGATTCTGAACTCGAATCCCTATCTTCTTTACTTGACCCATGGCTATGTGTCGAAGGAACGCCTTTCCTTTCGAAAAGATCACATCATAGCCTCTATCCTCAAGCATGGAAACGGATACCAAGTTCTTCGTCAGTCCGGGTACATGCATAGCATTCTTCAAGGTGAGTGGAGCCACATGCTCCCTCTGAAAATTAATAGTGCCCTCACCAGTAACACTATACTTACCGTCATCACCCATCTCGATATGCATCTTGAGATCTTTCTCCTCTAGTTCACTGAATAACTCTTTGTCGCCAGTCATGTGGAAAGAAGCTCCACTATCTAAGTACCAAACACTTCCCATCATTGAAGACATCATGCATGAAATGAGGGAAAAGTATTATTCGAATTGGGAGGCCAAAGCCTCACCTGCTGCTCCTCCTGAGGACTTCTCCTTGGACTTATTCAATGGACAATTTGTAGCAAAGTGACCCATCTTGTGACAATGAAAGCATTTAAGTTTTTTCATGTCATTCTTCTTACCTCCAAGATAAGAATCTGATTTGGAATGGAAACTTTATCTCTCCCCTTCCTTCCCTTGATGAAGAGCCGTCCCTGGTGTTCCTCTTGATCTCATCCTACATCAAATCCGACCATAGACATTCCCAATCTGGCAGCTTCTCCTGACCGTTGACACAGTCCTAATAACTATGCCAACTTTTTGGGACTCCAAGAAGAGCAAGGCTCACCATATCCTCCTTGGCAACTGTGATTCCAACACTTCCAATTTTATCTTGACACTAAGTGAACTTGGTCAAGTACTTTGGAATCATCTCACCTTTCTCCATCTGGATTTTATGAAGTTTATCCTTCAGTGCCAACTTCCTTTGATCACTGCTATTTCGATACAAGTCCGTCAATGTTTTCCACATAGCATGCATATTTTCCTTGCCATGGAGACTCAAGACAATGTGGCCTTGAACTCCCGAAAGGTTTATCTACCTTGCCTTTGCCACACACTTATTCCATTCGACCAAGTTTTGTGCATCTGTAGCTACTGGCTTGGGGACTTCTTGATCAATGAATTCCTTCAAGCCATTACCTTCTAGCATGACCACCATCCTGTTCCTCCAGGCTATAAAATTCGAGCTGCCTTCCAAGGCATAATCAAGCCTCAACCCATGGAATTCCATCTGTCGATCTTGAAGTATGTATGCAAATTTGACTTTCACCTGTAACCCAGAAACTCAAAACTTCGAAATCTCCTCTAGAGAGCTCATTTTAAATCAGTGATATCTCCCTTGTTCGAAATCCGATTCGGCCAATATTTTTTTGAATTTGGGTATATTTTCCCAAGGAATCCAAATATGCAATTTGGATTCCAAATATGCAATCTGGGGAAATCCACAACTCAAAACCCCACTATTTGTTTTGTATTAATCTAGAAAATCAAGATGAAATTACAATGATTTTTCTCTCAAGAACAATCCCAACACTCAGAAAATTCAATCTCCAACTCATAAGAAAGCTCAAGGCCAAAGCTTAGCCTCTTCACAAGCTCTCCAAGTCTCTATTCCAATGTGTAATTCCTATGAAGGATAACTTATATTTAAAGGGAAATAAAGCCTTTAAAAACAGTGCAATCCCTCAAGGATTAGTTCTTGATTGCATGCACTATCAATGCAACTTAGAAAAATCTAAAACAAATAGTACACTATCCCTAGACTCTTGTCTCAACTGGGTCTTTCTCAGAATCAACATGCATGAGTATTTGATGGTGGAATCTTCAGTTAACTAGAGTAGCACTAATTAGGTCACTAGTGTCCCAACTAATTGTTTACTCACTATTCATTCCTGAAACTGATTGGAACTAATTTAACTGGACTTAACTCAATAAAATGAGTTAACTAATTACAACTCATTCACAACTCATCCTGGACTCCTATAAGTTAGGGAGTACATATACATGTCTTCTAAAAGACTTCCAATTTGAATTTCCTAAATTAATTAAGCTAATTAAACTTAATTAATTATTTTCAAATTGCTATGAGAAAGAATTCTATTTTAATTCATAGTTTAATTCAAGGACAAATTAAACTAGAATTTCTTGTTTCCATTTCTCAACATTGAGGTATGTCCCTTGGCATGTATTCCTTCCATCATTTTTTTCTCTTGGAAGCCATGATCAATATTGTTATGAGAATAGTTTTTTTCCTCTGTCAAGCTCGTTAAAAAATGAAACTAAGCCTTATGAGAATAATTCTTTTCCTGTTTCAAGCTCATTAAAAAATGAAACAATGTGTCATGAGCATAGTTCTTTTTCTGTGTCAAGCTTGTTAAAACATGGAACAAGTCATCATGAGCATAGTTTCTTTTCTGTGTCAAGATCATTAAAAAATGAAACATGTGTATGAGCATAGTTATATTTCTATGTCAAGCTTGTTAAACAATGAATTTTTTTTCCCTAGGTCTAGTTATAATCACGCTTGGGGAGGAACCCGCTAGTCTATATAGTTCATACTGTGGGAATTGATCTCATAACATGTAACCCTTACTTGGCTGGGGGAATGGGTGTTTACCATGGATTTTTTCACTAAATGGGCCAAGGCAATGCCTACATTTGAAATTATGGGAACTCGAGTCTATTTGGTTATTATTTTCAAGACTCATTAAACTCATGAAAATCCCGAGCTTCTTTTACAATCTTTTTCATGCTCATAAAACACATATGAAAATTCCAAGTTCTTTCCATCTTTGCCTACTCATTAATTAAATTGAAAGTCAGCAAGTGATCTATTTTCCATTCTCAACCTCATTAAAATGTGAGAAGGGCATGCATACACTTATATCACTTTTTTGGGCTTGTCAAACTATATGAAAAAGGAACCCCTTGAAGTTATATTTAAGCCAATTTTTGACTCTCGAAATGTGAGAATATTGCTAAGTAAACTTGTTTCTTTCGTGCGTATAAACATATATGAAGAAACATCTACCTAGTATAAGTTTACCCATTTTACAGACTATGTAGACTGTTTACGAAAAATGTGTACTGTAGTCAATCATGACTAAAATATTTCTCCCTTGTATCATTTTACAGTTTTTCGGCCTCGAGGACTAAATCTATGAAAAAAGACCTTACAGAGTTTGCTTTTCATTTCTTTTTCAAACTCTCAACACATGAAAAAAATTCGACTTATCCTTGTATTGGACTTGTAAAACATAGACAATATAGGACTCTTCAATCATGATGATACTGAGCTACTCCTTCCTAGGGTTCATTAAAAATACTATGAAGGACTCATCCAAAGGATGAGCTTACATGACAAGTAAATGTTATCCTCCTCAAGCTTGTGTAAAAATAAAGAGGTACGTGTCAGTAATGGTGGGTGAAAATGGCAAAGGAACATTTATTTTTTATATTTGAAAATGTACTATGTCACTCTTGAACATGACACTCCGTCACTTTTCATGTTAGGGTTGGGAAATCCATTTTCCTTTCATTTGATCATACCTCATTGAAAGTCTTCATATTGGTCTCTAGTCCTATTTTGAGTCAAATGCTGCCAAGTCAAATGTTGTGTTGCTAGTATGTTCAAGAGAAGTCCAATCTCAGTTAAAATTACTTTGCAATCTTTGCCTTCGATCGCATCAGCCGTCCCTGAGTCAGTCTTGAATCGCTCCAAAATTTTTCTTTAAAACTTGATGCGTGTTTCATGTCATAGGCCCTCCTGTGACAGGTCGCTTCCTATCGAATTCAACTCAATTTCTAGGATGTAGATCTAGAAGCCTCCTTTAGTACCTTGGAACCTACATGCTTTAATGGAAGGTTTCTCGATTTTGATGACAGGTTATCATCATTGGCCTTCGATCAGATGATTTTATGGGTGTTCAACCTCAAGAAATTTATTCACATCTCGTAGATGTACTAAAGTACCTCGAGAACCATTCTCATTATTGGTGGTTTCTCTCGCATCTGTTAACGATCTTCATCATTGACCGATAATTAGATGGTTTCTACCATGTTCAACTTCAAGACATTTGTTCGCATGGTTAGTGTTATCACCCAAAAAATGATCACCTAGCCAGTTCTTACTAGGTTGATTGAAATACACCATGCAGGATAGGTTTTACCATGGTAAACCCACTTTCACCATATGAAATAATTTAGTAATGCATTTTCCCTAAATTATTTCTCATTAAAATCCAAAAAACCCCATGAAAATAATTGAATAAATCATTATTTATTTAATATTCTCTAGAAATAATTATTAATGGATAATTATTTCTTATCACTTTTGTCTCAATCACCTTGGAATAATTAAATAAATCATTATTTATTTAATATTCTCTAGAAATAATTATTAATTGATAATTATTTCTTATCACTTTTGACTTAATCACCTTGGAATAATTAAATGAATCATTATTTATTTATTATTCCTTATTTATCCCCTGTTTATTATTCCACATTTATTTCTTATTTATTATTCCTTATTTGTCTGATATATCTAGGTTGCATGGAGTTTTGAGTATTCATGATTGTAAAATTGATCCATTATATCTGATGGTTGTGTCCATATTGAGTCATTTATTGACATGGATCTTTGTACACATCCATACTTATTCTTTGAGATACTTTTACTTTGAGTATGTGAATTCCTACTTCAGTGATGATCATATGATGATATTGTACTGTAATTCCTTGATTTTTGATTTGTAGGTCTCCGAATAGTGACTCCTTGATCCTTGCCTTTGCATGATAAAGAAATTCATCCATCATACTAATTCTAACATTGTACTTGTTAGTAGGAGAAACCTCCCTTGGGTAAGGTTTGAGAACCTTAACAAATCAAAGATAGACTATCAACAAGAAGTACTCATTCAAGAAAGAAAACTATGAAAACTGCTAAAGTTGGGTTTAGGGAGAATACCCAGAGGTCCTACATTTTATGTCAATCCCGTAGGGTCCAAACCTCTGCTTCCTCCAATGCGTTCATTCCTGCAACATAAACCAGAGAAACATATACATAGAAAATATTTCAAATAATGTGCATATTAACATGTGAGATCATTAAGTATAGATATATAAAGCATGATATGTTAGACATGAACTATAAAAACATGAGATCACAACATTTAAGGAACAATACAAAGTTTCTTTATTGATAGTAGAAAATAGGAGTGAAAGAATACAACCTAATCCAACCACGACACCAACAAATCTTCCTCTAGATCCATCCAGCCCAAGCCTCAAAGATCACCTCAATATGTGAGAAAGGATGTCATATAATGGAAGATGAACATCTCTGCAAGGAAACAGGGGTTTCCTATGGCTGGGAGTGCAAGAGGCATAGGGAAACACAAACTTGATCTAGGGACAAAAGGGATATAATGTCGATATCCTATCTCATTCTTTGTTTTAGGCCTTCCCATGAGGTGTATAAATACCACTAGAAATCAATTGATTCAGTTAGGCCACGAGCTCTTGTAGGTGGGATTTCGGTGAAACTTGTAAACCCCACTCGAGAAATAGGATTTTTTATTTTATTTTTTAGCTTATGTACATGGGTTTGGTATTATGGTACTTGCGTGTACACACACTTTTATAAGGGTAGAGTCACGTATGGAATTTAAAAAATTGTTTATCAATGAATGACCAAGTCTGAATGGGAAAGGGCTACCCAAGGCCATGTAAGAGCATCATAACTACATGAGTGTTGAATAATTCTATAAAAATACTTTAGGGGGCAATCTATTACACATTAATTTGTCACAGTTATGAAAATGATGTCAAATCTAGGTCTTTCTTGATTCGATGAACTATGGCTATAATTCCCCTTGAAATATGGAAGAAATACCTTTCTATGGCGTATAAGAATTTTGGAATATTTACCGAAAAAGCCCTAATTTTGGAGATCATCGCAAGTCCTCAGCTCACAACCTATGATGGTCATTCCTTGAATAACTAACTAGCAATTTCATCACGATTTCACTTTGTCACAACCATGATGATCTTCTTACGTCAGTAAAACTAAAAAGTAAATGGACCTTCCTCTTCCAGAAGCCCGATAGTGGGCATCTAATCTGAATTGGTTGAGATTAAGCTCGATCTCCCCATATCCTAGGCTTCCTTCCTCCTTTATTGGATCCATCCCTCTCATTATGGATCTCTCAACTTCCACTACTTCCAATAAGTGCAACGCCCTCAAGGAGAACCAAGTTTCCATTTTAGATCTCTGAACTTACTTACGTGATGCCAAAATACTCATTGGAGTTCTTTTGATTTCAAAGGCTTGGGTTGATGATCATTGCAAGGGGACTGCAAAATCAAGGCACTTGGTTGTAATTATCCTTCTCTTTATTATTAATGCAAATACTTGTTTATTTTCCATATGCATTTGTTATAATGTCTATTGTAAGGATCCTTCATCTCTTACATGGATTATTATTGGATATTTGATGTATTTTATGATTTGATTTCTTTTTTGTCTCTGTCTTTTCAAGTCTCTCATTGAAGCATAAAGGGAGAAAGGCTAAAAGCTATAAAGCACAAAAACAAGGGTCATCATCAAGAATTTTGTGAAAAGATATGAGCTTTGCATCCTCTTCGTATCTGTGATTCAACCATAAATTAGGGAATGATTTCATTAATTTTTTTGTTTGTTTCTAGGCTTGGTTTCTGAGCCTAGGTATATCTGTCCTATCTACAGGATGATATTTTTCCGCTAAACATATGGAAACAAATCCCAACAACAAGATGTCCCAAAAATGAAAATTTTCCAAAAAACTTTCTTAGAAATTTTGTTGGTTGCAAATTCACAACCCATTTTTTTTGCTAAATTTTAGGGGTACTCAATGCATATATTTGGTCAAATAGTTGTTTCTAGATTATTCTCCTACGAATAATCTTTCCAATGTGTTCTGCGGGGCCCAATTTTGTGCCCAAAATTTAGATATATGATCTCTTAAATTCAGAATCCTGTAGTTGTTTAAACGTAATTTGATAAATGGTCTGGGAATTTTTTTGTTTTTTTGTTTTAATAATTAGAAAAAATAAAATCAAATTCCCACATGTGTGGGAGTAAGGCACGATTTGGTGTTTATAATATACAATGTCTTTACATATAGCATGAAATTAAGTGGGTACCATCGTGGAGGGACCAACTTGAGTGGAGAGTTGGGATCGTGATTGAGGGACCCATGAATATATTCTTTTAAATAAAGAAGTAGGGTCCATGTGAAGACATATAAAAACCTTAGACTATTCCCTCTTAGAGAAAAATAGAAATTCCATGATAAGAAATGCACCAAAAGGTGAGATCCCATGATGACATCATCTCTGTCTCCCTCTCTCAGAGTGACAAATTACAATGCTTTAAGATGAAAGCCCAAGAAAACCAGAAATTCCTCGATAAGAAATGTAATTAGAGGTCAGAGTCTAAGATGATGTCATCTCAGTATTTCTTTCTCGGAGTGACAAATTGAAATGGTTTGAGGCAAAATATTGAGATGAGACGAGAAAATTCTTGTTCTAGGTTAAATAGTTTTTTGTCAATTGATGTGTCCTTCTCGGGACAAAAATCTTGAGATAGACTAAAAATTCAACACTTAGAGATGAACCAAGTTTCCCAAGTAGTAAAAACATATTCCAAACGTTCAAATTACGATATATTTCAATTTGAAGGTTGAAATCAAACAAAATTTCAATTATTGGTAAGTTGACGAAGAGGTGGAAGCAATGAAGCAATTGAAAATAAAAACCAAGGAAAGCCAAAATTACCGAAAACAAAGAAAGATAATGCAATTCAAAGGCGATATAAGAAAAACTTATATGGAGGGCCCCATAATTTTGAGAAACTTTAGACGCTCAGACACCTTAACTAATCTAACATTAATTATGGTAACAGGAGGTAGGAGCTTTGAATGATTGACCCATGGAGTGTTAGCCTTCTATCTGACCATAAATTGAATAAAATTTATGGTCAACCTAAAATTTACAAACAAGGAGTCCCCCTTTCACCCATTTTCAGTTCTATTATGGCCCCAATCCATGCATTGAGTCGATATTTAGCCATCAATCTTCAACAATTTGTGGGTTCCACTTCTCGATATATCAAAGATTTTGCTGATTTCTTTTGCAAAAACAAAAACTTCCAGTTGATGAGAATGACATCTTGGTAAGTTTTAACATCGTTTCCATTTTCACGAAGATCCTGGTCCCTAAAGTTTTAAACACAATCTTGCAATTTGTAGACTCTGAAACCCTGAACCTAATCCACCAAACTACAACAATTTGTGGGTTCCACTTCCTCATATATCAAATATTCTGTTGATTTCATTTGCAAAACCAAAAACATCCAAGTTGATGAGAATTCCATCTTGGTAATTTTTGAGATCGTTTCGCTTTTCATCAAGATCCCAGTCCCTCAAGCTTTAAACCTAATCTCATAGTTAGTAGATGTTGACACCCTAAACCTGATCCAAATTTTCCTCACCTCAACCTTCTTTTCTTTTAAAGGTACCATCTATGAGAAGAAAAACGGTACAACTATGGCTCCCGCTTCTCTCCTGTCATAGCTAACATCTTTATGGAACACTTTGAAGCCAAAGCTCTTAAATATTGGCATCACAAACCAAAGTCTTGGTTCCCATTTGTTAACGACACATTTATCTTTTGGAAACATGGTCAACCTGCGCTCGATGCATTTCATTCCCATCTTAATAATATTTCCCCTTATATTCAATTCAATATGGAAATCGAACCAAAAAATCTCTTCTTTTCTTAGATTTCCTCGTTACCCACCTCCCGATGTCATCAAGTTTATATGAAAAAGACCCACACTTATCATTATCTTCATGCCCTTTTGCATCACCACCCATACCAAAAGTTAGCTATTCTTAAAACCCTCATCTCTAGAGAAATTAAAATCTCCACTCCCCAGTTCCTTTCTGCTGAAAAATCCCATATGTTCCAAGCATTCAAATCCAATGGTTATTCTCCCTCTCAGATCATTAAAGCATTTCAAGCTATCTCTCACCCTAGATCCATCAATTCTGATCCCTCTCCTTCACGTGGCCAAGTTACGCTCCCATACATTAATGTAACCACATATATTATAGTGAAGATCTTGGCCAAGAAGAATATAAAAGCCGTATTTAAGCCCCATAAAACTCTTAAACACTTGTTCTAGTTAACCAAAAATAAATCAGACCCCATACTAGGATCAAGGGTCTATTAGATTCCCTATTCATGTGCCAAATCATATATTGGCTAGACAGGTCACCCTTTCAAAGCTTGCCTCAAAGAGCACATAGTTGACACCAACCATAATTGTCTATTAAAGTCTGCCATCACTGAACACTCATTTAAATCCAAGCACTTGATTTGTTTTGATCAATAAAAAATCCTAGTATCTATTCCATTTATAACTCTTGAATTCAAGAATCCCTTGAAATTGAGAAGAACCTGAATAACTTCAATAGGGAGTATGGATACAAGCTTAGCCAATCATGGGAGCCCGTCATCTACCTGGTCACCCAATGATTCTTGCCCCCCTTTAGGTGCCATCTTTCCCACCCCCCTTGGTTGTCCTCTTTCCCGCCCCCTTGGTTTCCCTCTCTCCCCCTCTTCTTTGAACCCTTCGTGATGTTCATTACTTTTCATCAATATCCTTATCCCTTTTGTTCTTTCAATTTATCCTCCCCCCTCCTTTTTCATCGTTCCCTTTATTGTTTAAATTACATTTTAATGTTTCTATTAACTTATTAATTTCCTTGATTAATTCTTAATTAAGATTTGACCATTAGAATTTAATGCCCACCCCCACCCCCCGTTTTTTAACCTCATTACAAATTTTTCTAGTTAATTAAAATTTCCTAATTAATTGATTCTCATCTTATTTAATATGCCCTTTTTAATTATTTTCATCTTATTAAAAATCCCTTTTGATTTTGGTCCTTATCATTTACCCTCCCTCTTCTTTTCTCTTTATTATGCCCTATTTGGTTAAATGCCCATTTTAATTATTAACTAATTTTTTAATAAACATTTTAAATTTTAAAAATTCTTTATTTTCTAAAAATATATTTTCAAATTTTAATTAATTTAAACAAATTTAATTGATTAATTTGAATTAATCCTAATTAATTTTATTTAAAATTATTTAATTTTAAATTTGATCTTGAATGGGTTTAATTCTTTCTTTAAACTTTGACCCAACGACTACTTCGTATCCTTATCCTATAAAAATGCTCATTAACACTCATTTACTCATAAATCTCTTTGGTCCTTGATGATGGATGGAGTAACCATTGAAATGTTGGATAGATAAAATCTATTACATAGTTCAATTTCAGAAATCTCCAGCAAAAAGAAAATCCTTCTCAGAGGAAGGAGGGGATTTGAATTTGGCTTCTTCAAGTACATATGAATATCATAAAGCATGGCCGGTCATCTCAGGTGCATACTTTCATATGACTCTTCACAGGGAGGGGTTTCGCGAGTATGAAAGATATGATGGTGGTGATGTTTTCAAGGGATATGACTCAGAAACAAGAATCATAAGATGAGGAAAATTCAAGTTGAAGCTCATGGGTGGAAGGATTAGAACTCTCCTTAGTGTTCTGTACATTTTTGGATTGACTAGAAATTTGATTTCTGTAAGGAAGCTGGAGAATGCAAGTGAAAAAATTGTTTGAAAAGGATACCTGTAGGATGGTTTGAGGAGAAATATTATTTTTGATGGGAGTTCGGATTGGAATTATATATAAGCTACTGGAAAGCATTGTTAGTGATGGGTGCAACATTTTTGTTGTTCTTGAGAGTGCAACAGAAGATGGAAAAGTTCCTACAGTCTCGAAAAAAAGACTATGTTTTGGCATCAGAGACTATGACATATATTGGAGAAGGGCCTTTGAGTAATACACTGCAATTGTATGTTAGAGTACTACACTGTAATTTTATGGTAGAAAGTATGTCTAATTTCTTTTTTGATTTTGATATTTGCGAACATTGTTTGTATAGGAAGAGAAATCGAGCAAGATTCTCCTTTGGTTTTACAAGGTTAGAGGGAATATTACAGTTTGTGCATAGTGATGTCTTTGGACTTTTGTTAGTTCCATCACTGGGTAAATCTATGTGCTATGTTTCATTATAGATGACTTCTTGAGGAATATATGGACTTATTTTCTAAGGAATAAATATGAAATCTTTGACAAATTCAAAGAGTTTAAAGCTCTTGTGGAAAATCAAAAGGAGGAAAATTAAGGTCTCAGGGATAGATAATGGTGGCGAATTCTGTGGCAATGAATTCAAATAATTTTGTAAGAAGTCAGGTATAATGAGCTAGAAGACTATTAGGAAAATATCAACAACAGTCTAGAAAACCAAAAAGTTCATAAAAATCAAGAAAATATCGATAAAAATTGGCAAACATTGGACAAATTAATATACCACCAAAATATCAGTAAGAATTAGCAATCATTGGCTAGGCCAAAAAAACATGATTTTGTGATTTTTTTTGCGATAAAATTAGGGTGTTTGACACACTTTAAGAGAGTGGAATTGCAGAAAGGATAAACATGACGTTGAAAGAGAAACCAAGGAGCATGCTCAAGATTGTTGTGGTAGGATAAGGATTATGAGTAGAAGTAGTGGATATTGCGTGTTATTTGGTAAATAGACCACTCTCATAAGCATTAGATGAGAAGACTCCACACAAGGAATAGGTTGATAAGACACCCTCTCATAAAGATATCAAGGTATTTGGCTGTGATGCTTATGCACATGTTCCAAAGTAGAATAAGAGTAAGTTGGATAAGAAAGCTGAAAACTGTATCTTTATTGGATTTAAACCACGGGGGCTTCATTGGGGGAGAAATGCCATATCACGTGGGTTCATATTGGGGGATATTTATTGAGAAAAAAATGACATAATATATTGGGGGATATATAGGGGATAGAGGTTTATTATATTGGTAGGTATAAAAGATGGATCCCAAAGTTAATGAAAAAATATAAAGGGGTATAAAAAATGTTAATGAAAAATGGATATCTACAATATGTAGTGAAAGTAGGGGTTTTTAAGTTGGGAAGGTGTATTGGGTTCATATTGTTAGGGGGTTAAATAATGTGATTTTTAGAGATATTTTCCAATATTTAGTCAAATTAAGGGTATTTTTTAATATGCCATGAACGCACACCATATGTCAGAGGTTCATTGAGTGAAGCCCCCGTGATTTAAACATGGTCTAAAAGGTTATAAGCTTGGGAACCCATGAGATAAGAAGGTTGTGTATAGTAGAAATGTGGTATTTAGATAAATAAAATATGTCAAATAGGAAGTCCTACCCAGGGAGAATGAACCAGAAAATATAGAGTTTGAATTAAAGGATGATAAATTAAACGTTTTCATTAAAATTTTGCTTTGTTTATTATTGACAATGATCCTAAATTTTAGGGAGGTAGTGGATTCAGAGGATGAATTTTTTTGGAAAAAGGCTATGGTTGAATAAATGATATCCTTGGAAAAAATGAGGCTTGGAATCTAGTGGATTTATTAACTAGAAAAAATCCTCTTGGAAATAAATGGTATTTAAGTAGAGTGGAGAAATACAATAGAGATGCTTTGTTGATAAAGAAAAAATGCGCACTTTGGGAATTTTTTAGAAAAAATAAAAATAAACCAAACAAATCACGAAATCCAATCTTTTTATATGTTTCAGACACTCAGAAAAGGCTATGAGAAAAGGTTCAAAAGTAAAAAAAAAGGAGATGATGAAGAACGAGACGTTCCCCAACAAAGTCGCCAATTTGTTAGGCAGTCTAATCCTTCTTGCAAACAAGATGGATCTCCCTAGATTTCAAATAAAACCTAGTAACAAACATGGGAATAATTGCTACCTTTCCTTAGCTTATGACTGATTGAAACATGTAGTATGTGAAGAATCACTTACCTATTTAGTAAGTGCTTGTTGAAGTCCTTTCAGTGCTTTCCATAGGCAAGGTTTCCTCAATACCTTAGAGGCTTTCCCAATGTCTTCCACAACTTCTCCATGATTATCCAAAAGAGATCTACATAGACAAAAACATTCAAAAGGATCAAAGCATATCGAATATAAAATCAAAGGTAAACAAAGTTCTTAACTTAGCATACACCATAAGTTGAATAAATAATTAGTTATAAACCATGTGAGTGATAAAGGAATCTCACAAATAACATCAAAATAGACATAATTAGGAAATAAAATTTTCTTTGTATTGAATTCAAAGGAGAAATAGCTTGAAATGTCGTTGCCTTGATGTCAGAGGGCTCTTCCCATGATCATCAACCTTCTTCTTGGATGAAAAGCCTCTAGCCCTATTTTTGCAGCATAAGCCTACCTTCAGTGGTCCTCCCCAACCTTTTGGCCTGTGTTTGATTTATAGGCCAAGAGGAGGAGCTTTTAGATCCTCTTATTAAGGGATGAGATCCTCAAAAGGTGGGATAGGGGATCCAAAAATAAAGGGAATTAGCTCCATCATGAGAGGGATCAAGCTTGAATAAGCATCAACTCAAATATTTGAGTTGGGAAAGATTCGCCAAAAAAAGCTTCTAGAATTTACTTTTTTTTCTTTTTTTCTTTTTTACTTGCATTGAGTCATATGCACAGTCCATAGTGTAAGACAGAGTGCATGTTTGCGCTGAATTTAATAGTAAAGTCCACGTATGCATAGAAACTGCCTAGGGAACCATGCAGGAAATCAAAAATAGTTTTTAGGCCTTGTAATCCAGAAATTTCATTCTCTTTGGGATTTCTTAGCTTCTAGACTTGTAGAGAAATGCTTTGGAACAATTTGATGGACATCGAAAGATGCAGGTTTATGGTCAATTTACTAATGGTGAAAAAATGACGTGTAACACCCTCCCTTGGCAAGGTTTCCTCACATCAGAAGGTCCAAAAACTAGGGCATATCCCTTTCTCAAAATCATCATACCAGTCATAGCATGCTCATGGCAATCAATGGATGATATTGGGTACCAGTGTCCCACAATGGCCCTACTCCTGAAGTGTTTTACCGACATGCTACTATTTGTTCAAATTCCTTTCATTGACGCTACTAATTTTTACAGTCGATTTCAACCACCCAGACAGGGCATTTCCATGCTTTCATGTACCAAGCACATAGTTCCCATTAGATTCAAAATGAAATGAAATAAATCCAAATAATACCTTATTGGTGGGCTGTCAATAAGGTACACTTGCACTTATGTTCACTTCTTGTCATAGCAAGCCAAACCATCTCTTGATCAAATCATCATGTATAAACATCACATCTAGTTAACTCAAAACATAAACATCATAGATCAAAATCATGAATCACTTAAAATCATCATAAAACAAAATCATAGATCACATGTAAACATCATAAATTAGAATCATAGATCACATGCGTAATAAAAATGAAATAAAATATTGATACTTATCCTTTAATCCGTCCTTTTCTTCTACCTTTTTCCTTTTTGTACACACACTGGATTGGTTGCCACACCCGACAAGCACCTAGTTACCTCTCTCCTCTTCAATCACATACACATTCACACAATTTACATCACAACACATACACTTACACCCGATGTACAACATAACATAATACATACACCTACACCCGACGTACAACACAATACATATATGTACACAAAGTACACCACAATGAATACCCATGTCACAATACACCAACTACACAATTCTTGTAACACAATAGCATAGTACCACATGTGCACAACATAACGTGGATGACTTGTACACAATACCACATGTACATAGTTCCACCCACACAACGTGTACACAACACCACATGTACACAACACCACCTGCACAACATGTACACAACATCACATGCATGGTGTGTACACAACGCCATATGCACAACATGTGCACATCACCACCTTCACACAACACCCCATGTAAAACATGTACACAACACCACATGCACACAACACCACATGTACAATCATGCACACACCACCACATGTACATAGCACCGCATATACAACATGCATGCAATGCCATATGTACACAACACCTCATATGCAATATGCACAAAGCACCATATGTACACAACATCACATATCCAACATTCACACAACACCATATGTACACAACATCGCATATCCAACATGCACACAACACCATCTATACACAACACTGCATAAACGACATGTACATAACACCATATATACACAACACTGCATGTATACTGTTAGCGCTTGAAATTTCACCTCAGGCTGAGAAAGGTAAACCTCAAGGCTACATCAAACCATTTAGCCTCGTAGCTAGCCCTACGGGGCAGGAGAAGGCTCTCTCCGGTCTATCTCGTAA
>APFE031585917.1:45243-62597 GCA_000404065.3 Pinus taeda | reverse complement strand
CCTGTCTCTCAGCCTCTTTTAGGTGATGGAGTGGCTCTTCAAGACTGTGAAGTCCCTTTAAAACGTGGACAGTGACTTCTTTCTGTTATGAACAGAAAACATAGCAATTCTGTAAAAGGCCCACCTTCTTTGTGTATTTCAGACTTTAAGAGTCCTAAAAAATGGTTTATTCACCTATCAGGTTCGCCCTTAGGGTTATCGCAAGTTGAATTTGGCCCGAGTCCCTTGCTTCCTTTTTATTTTGACTTACGCTAAAAACACGGGAAAATTGGCCTTTGGCGGACTTCAAAATATATATATTTCACTTCCCAGACCCTTTTGGGTCCAGGCTTCATCGCTATTGGTGTTGTCTCAAGGTTCTTTTGTATTTTTTTATATAATGAAATACACGAAAAATTCATTAAAACAAGGCTTTGGCGCAGACTCAAAATTTTATAAGAAAACATTTATAATGTTGTCAGGTCCGGCCCATTGGGTCGCATGCATATATATGTAAAGGCCCCGTCCCTTTGGTTTTCGCTGATAGCGATCTAGCGATGTAATGTGGGCCATCGATCTACACACATGATCGAAGGTCCACGTGTCCACGTTTAGTCTCTGATTGTAGTCACAACTTCCCTATTATCTGCACCGATACTGCTAATTTGCCTACGCCGATTGTGACCCACCGATCCGATCATTGGCGATTGCTGATCGGTGGTGTCGAGCGCCGATTACCACTGCCTGCGACCGCCGATTTGTGATTTGTTGCTTAAATCTGGGTTGTTAATTGGCCAGATCTAACGGTTGTTGTGCATTCTTGAGTTTTAAGCCTATGATAAGGGTTTTTTACTGTTTTTGAAGTGTTTTATCCTCCCGATAGTGCATTTCTGCCCTTCCAAGGGCTCTCCTCCCTCGCTTGCTTAGATCTTTGGATGATCTTAAGCACTTTTGAAGACTTAGAGAGAGCTTTGGAGCATATTTGGATCCATTTGCATGATTTTTAAGCAAACTTTGGAGACTTTGGGAGTGTTTTGGATCCATTTTTGGGCCAAATACCAACAAAGCTAACACTACCCATTGATCATAATAATAACCTAAAAGATAGGAAATCATGGATATAATTTGTTTGGCTCGATCAGGGAAGATGGAGGAAGGATATGAAGGATTATTTTCAGGTAACTAGGCATTCTCAGGCAATAATATTTCGAATATTTTAGTTGTGGAAGTAAAATCCAGCTTCTGATAAACCCTGGTGAGGGCTTCTAAGGAGAAAGGAGTATTATTTTCCACAGTGGGAGCCAACAACATTTGGTCAATGGACTAGGCAGTAATTGTGAAGAGAATGTCACCTAAAGGGGCCATGATAGCTCTTTGAGCAGGGACATAACATGCTTGAAACTTTCTAGTAAACTCAGGGGTCTAGAATGTCAAGAGGAAAATGTAATGGGGAATATTGGACCCCCAGAGCCCAATTTCATCAGTTTTATCTGCATGTTTGTCTTCTAACCAGCAGTATAATTCAAGAGAATCACAGTCACATTGGGTTTCATTAATCTTGTAATCCCTATCAGTGAGAGCGATATGATCTAAGTCTATAGAAGGGGGAATCAAAGGATTAACATGCTTATATTGAGTTTTGGTCTTCGGAGGCATGACCATAACAATCTGAAAAACAAGAGAAATTTACATAAGAGCTTACCAAGGAAACAGTTAGGGTAACGAAATGTCAGGTGAAAAAACAGAGGACTGTCAATTTTCTGTCTTGGTCTGGTCGTGGAAATGTTCTGAGAATAGTTGCTGGACAAAAGCTGTCAATAAAAAAAAAAAAAATAGTGAAAAGAAGGAGAGCGATAGGATGAGCAATAAAGAAAGGAGAGTGATGGCTTCATAGTTTTTTCAAATGTTGGGAAATTTCCATTGAAAATGGCTCGAGACTGTTAGGCCTGAACGGTTTCCCAGGAATTACAAATTTAAGGTTGTTGGGAATGCATTTAATTGGCTAATGACTAGGAAACATGACGGGAAGAGAATGCTGGAGGAAACCATGGTGGGGCATGGTAAAGTGGGTGAGAGGACGGTGGTTTCGGAGGGTGTAGCAAGCGATATGTGGTTTCGGTGAGGGCGAAAGCAAAATCGCGAGAGGGTGACACGTAGGGGATGGGGCCTGGCAGTAAAGGCAGGATGGAGAGGGGGGACTGAAAGTAGATGACGGTCGTAGATTGTGAGCGAGAACATATCTCAGTGTCACTGTCTGAGATGTACTTTAACCATATATGACAAGTCGAATTTGTCTACATGCACTTTTTAAATTTTCCTTTCTGACTTAGGATAAAA
Organism: Pinus taeda; assembly: GCA_000404065.3. Lineage (NCBI taxonomy): Eukaryota > Viridiplantae > Streptophyta > Pinopsida > Pinales > Pinaceae > Pinus > Pinus taeda. The sequence continues at coordinate 60,281 of APFE031585917.1, read as the reverse complement.
GGAAGTATAAAACATATGTGGAAACACTTTATCCCATGGCACATTTTTTGGCCTTTTCACCATATCCTTAAAACTTAGGATAAAAATGACATAATCATATATTTGCAAAATCATCTCATTTACATACCCATAACTAAACTAGCATTTTTTATTCCTCAAAAGGGTGCACTTAGACTAGCAAACCCACTTTATTTTCTTTTACACATAATGAAAAACTATCAAGAATCTATCCCTTATTTCTCCTATTGATTCAGATTAAACAATTGAATCAATGTCATTTCTACCTAACTAATGATTTACCCAAATTGGACTGTTGGGAAAATCTTTATTCTCTAACATAATTACATAAATTTAAACAAGTTTAACCATGATTACACTGTATGATTGAACCAAAATATAGTGATTAAGGAATTTTGAACAAGCTGCACACAACCTTTATTTAACAATGATGAAGAAAACTAAATATCAACAGTGGCATTTAGACTTGCAACACTTTCAGTGTTATTTGTTTTTCTTTTTCTTTTGATGGGGTTCTATTTTTTATTCTTTTTCAATATTTTTCTTTTTCTTTTCTTTTTTATTCTTATTTATACCCTCTTTTCATTTTTTATTATATTTCTTCTTTTATCTGGAAATCATTGGCAGATTGACAAGTATTCAGAAAATAGGATTCCTAAGATACAATACTCAATTACCTTGAGATCCTATAAATTATAGGACCCTAATAGGTTGGATGAGTTATTTGAAATGAAATTTGAATGAATCAATATTTTTCATAAGTATTACCATCTAGTTTAGACATAGGCAAAGACAAATTTGCATAATGAAGATAAAAATGGATGGATTCCAATCATTTTTTTACATATTATACTTTTGGGCATGACTAGGGCCTAATTCTACATGTCTTTTAAATTGAAAAACAAGTCAAAGAGAAAATTGGTCCATTTAATTTTAAATTTCCTATAAATGGTGCTCCCTTGTACCTTAAGGGTGGAGTACAAGAATGAAAGGGTAAAGGTACTCTCTTACACTTCAAAGTGTGGAGTATGTTGGTAAAGGCAAAATGTACCTCTCCAACACCTTCAAAGGGGGTGTATATAGTGAAAATAGTTATGGTCAACCAAAACCACCAAATATAATGATGAAAGAGTTATTGAAGAAGATTCCAATGCTCAAGCTTATATCCATTTCACATACTTCTCACCTTGCACTTGCCATCAAGGAATATCAATGATGGTAATTAGGATTTAAGTTTCAATGGTATCTCAACAAAATTCAAAATTCTCTCATTCAACTATTCATTGGGGTGTTGTTCGACACCTAATTGAGTCTAAATGAATAAAGTGCTATGCTGAGCTTATATGTTTAGTGATAGCAAAATGGATTAACAGTCGAGCCTGCTTGCACATTCTTATGGTCGAGCACTAAAGGTTAGGGTTTACTTATTGCCCCACGCCTAAATAAAATCGATCCTGTTGCGCATCCTTACAGTCGAGGCCCCTACGGACCTTATGGTCGAGCCCCTATGCGATCTCCTTAACAGTCGCGGAGCCTGCTTGCGCATCCTTATGATCGAGCCCCTACCGGTCCTTCTCCTTAACAGTCGAGCCTGCTTGCACAAATTAAGAAGGGGCATGTTCAAATATAATAGTTTCTTACTTCAAAAATTTCTACTCCCTTTCAAAGTTCATTCTAGATGAACCATTCAACATCCATATTAGTGGTTTTTTTTTAAGCATATCTTCATCATAACTCAATTCAAAAGTTTAATATTGAAAATTGAAGTTTACACACTTGTTCATATCGCCTTACTGATATAATTATTCAGACTTATTATTGATGGGGGGAGAGGTTAGGAAGAGAATGTTAGACTGAGATTCCTTAAACAAATAAAATTTTTAGGATAATCTCCTTTTGGTTTTTCATACTTATTTATTGATTTGATGTCATCATTATCCATAAATGAGTTGTTAGTGAGATCTAGGTGTAGAGTTAGTCGAATACATGTACTATAAATAATATCATTCTATGAATGCATGTGTTGAGATGGATTAAATTATTTTCTATCAGTTCTTGCCTTGTGTTATGCTTGTTATATTTCTTATCAGAAAGACCCTTTGCATACCCCTTTCATATTTTGTAAGTGATTGTTCTAAATTACTCAATTATGATCGTATGATGAATATGTTGGCTCAAGAAGTAAATCATTATTGGTATATTTTATTCACAAAGATACATCTTTTAACAGAACCATAAGCCTCTTAATCTCTTATAGGCACATATATGTTAAATAAGGCATGTTATGTGAAGCATAAAACTTATTTGCAGCAATATAACATCATAATTAAGTATGAAACATGAAGCAAACATAAGATTTCAAATATACTACAATGAAAAAGATGATGGATTAATAGCGTTTATATAGAGTTTCAAAAAAGTTATGAACAACATCCATGCCTTATAAAAAATCATGTAATCTTGCATGACTCATGAGAACCACATTAGGATGAATTCTTCTCCAACACTCTTGTGAAGAATGGGATTTTATATTATTAGGTAATATTTGTGCTCCTCTATATTATTATAGACTCCCTTGTAAGAAGAACACCATTACGAAGTTTCAAAGAACTGTGCAGTTGGAAAGAGAACCTTTGAATTTTTGGAGGTATCTCCTACGATTAAGAATGGAATAGTTGACAAAAAAGTTAGTAAGAAATTTCCCTTTTGTATCATATCAAATTTATTAAATTGAAAGCTAGGTAAGTACATCACGCTTCCAACCCAAGAAAACCAGGAGAGTGGGTAACAATAGAATTCTCTTAAAATTTTAAGAAAAAAAAATCTAATAATTAATATCCAAATATAATAATTTATTACCTAAATATACAATTACTAATAAGCCACACAATTTTTATTTGAGTTAGTTTTTTTATTTTTTATTTTTTTATTTTTTATTTTTATCACCATTGATCATCCTCAATTGTGATATAAATTCATTACAATGGGAATTGGAAAATATCAAGATGAGAATCTCCTTCCATACTAAAACATATGGTAAAATAGAGATAATAAATCTCATCATAATTTAGATAATTTGGCTTTTATATCACATGTATTAAGTTATTTCTCGTTACAATTATACATATCTTTGAGTTATAACTTTAATTCATTTTTTGGGAAAAAACAGATTCATTAAATGCTTGTGTATAAGAAGCCACAATGGAACATGCTACATCAACCATTTCATCAATTCCAAGAAAATATTGTCCTACTATATATATGGAAGGTCTCATCTCATAGGAACAATACATGCAAGGAAATATATAAAATTATAGTAAAAATATTTAAAAATATATATATTCTAAATATTTTTCAATTGCTAATTTAAATACATAATAAGGAAAATATAAAAAAATATTGCCATACTAACCTTATCTAGGAAACTATATTGAATAATATATTTTTTCAAGTCATGAAAAGTATACATGTAATGACAGATGTCTCTAGGTGAAATTAGGAGATAAAAACACAACCTTTTTTCATAATTCAATGAAAATCAGACGTACAAGAAATCAGATTGAACAGATCCAAGTAGATGGGCAAGAGGTAAAGGGAGCTAAAGAATTAAAAATTGCAGCTCACAATTATTTTAAAGATCTACTTATAGCAAACGATCAGCAAGCAGTTAATGAAGACCTTTTGCAGCACATAAATAAAAAAATAAGTGAGCAGCAAAACACATAAATAAATAAAGAGATCACTGAGGATGAAGTCAAGGAAACAATTTGGAATCTTCACCTTGACAAGGCTCCGGGGCCAGATAGGCTTACAATGGCTTTTTACAGACAACATTGGGATATTATTAAAAAAGATTTTATGAGAATGATCAAAAATGCTTTAAAAAAAAAAATTTGGAAGAAACAAAAAATCTTCCTATTTGGCACCCATACCCAAAGAGTCCAATCCAATAACTTCCAATAGATACAGATCAATTTCTCTTTGCAATTCTTCTTATAAAATAATAACCAAAATTCTTGCAAATAGAATCAAGAAAATTCTTCCGGAAATCATATCGGAAAATCAGTGCGGCTTTGTACCCAAGCGGAAAATTACAGACAATGTGATCATTGTTTAGGAAACTATTCATAGCATCATTCAAAGGAAAGAGAAAGGAATGATATTAATGCTAGATATGGCAAATGCCTTTGACAAAGTTGATCATAATTATCTAGCAGCAGTACTCAAAAAATTTGGCTTTTCAACGGATATAATAGAGACTATTCAAGCTTGCATATCAACCCCTTGGATAGCACCTCTAATAAAAGGAAGGCTCGACAAATTTTTTCAGAGCACAAGAGGGCTAAGACAAGGCTATCCTTTATCTCCATTCCTCTCTATCATCATGGCAGAAACTTTAAGTGCAGCACTGGAAACTCAAAGAAGGGAAAAAAAATAAAAGGCATACAAATAGCAAGAGGGGTCAAAAATATAAATCATTTACTATTTGTTGATGATACCCTTCTTATGGGAGGGCATCAAGCATAATAGCTAGAATATTTTAAAAAGTGTTGGATGATTTTCTCCAAGCCTCCAGAGGAATGCTAAACAATACTAAATGTAGAATATATAGCTGGAACACTTCTCCAAGATCTATGCAACAAATCTCACAAATATTAGAAATTCAAATACAAACAATATGGAATCACTTTACATATCTTGGGTTGCCCCTCATAAAAGCGTAATTATGGAGCAAACAAGTGGAAAAAATGAAGGATAAAATTCGGATTTGGGGAGTGATGTGGCTTAATTTGGCAGGAAGAGTGATCATGATTAAGGCACTCCTTTAATCCCTTCCTATTTATCAATATGCGATAATTCTGGCCCCGGCCAGTGCTCATAAGAAAATGGAAATAATTATAAGAAGTTTCCTATGGCAAGGAGGAAAGCGAGAGAATAAAAAATTTAGCCTAATACGATGGGAGCAAGTCACCCTTCCTTATGAAAAGGGAGGTCTAGAAATCCACTTACCAGGCCAAATGAACATTGCCTTAGGGATAAAAATAATTTGGAGAATGATAAGTGGAAAGGAACACTGGTGGGAAAAAGTACTAGCCATGAAATATCTGAATCATCCTAGAACAAAATTGATAACTAAATCTATTCCAGTCAGGTCTTGCACACAAGTTTGGAAACCTGTAAAGAAGATAATTCCCCTTATTAGAAACCACATTTCTAAAAATCCATGGAATGGAAAAACAATTGCGATTTGGGAGGATCAAATAATGGGAAGAGAACCTCTAAATCTTCAACAAGATTTAAGAGGACTTCATGATTGGATGGAAGAGAGAAGGATAAATACTTTATACTCAATCTCTAGGTGGGACCGTGATAAATAGCTTGAATGGAAAACATCAACAATTCCAAAAATATTAAAAGGCCAATGGGAGAAATTAAAATCTCATCTTACAGGGGCTACTCCCATGAATAGAGAGGAACATGATGACTTTGTGTGGGATCCAAATGGAGGGGAATACACGGTGAAATCAGGGTATAATGTTCTCCAAGAACAACAAAACCAACAACACTGGAGTCTATGGAAGGTAACCTAGAAAACAGAATTCCTTCCTAAAATCAAAGCTTTCATCTGGACTCTTCTCAAAGGGAAAATTCTAACCTATGAAAAAAAAAAAAGGAATACAAGGACCATATGTAGAAATTCCCACTATAGATCAACAAATTATGTAATAGACTAAAGCAAAATACAATATCTACTTCTACAACAAACTTTGCGAAAGCTAATCAAATTGAGCAAGATCAATGAGAACACATAACCGGGAATGAGAAATCAATCACACATAACACAAAATAAATAACCCAGGGAAAGCCTCAGCCTAAAACCCCAATCTTTATATTATCATACAAGTGGAAATATGTTCAAGTTACAAAAAGAATCAACTTTCAAGCTATCATGCTCTCTCTGCAATCAAACAATACAACTCACATACTAAATAGACACTGTATATGTCCTCCTCAAGCCCTCCAAGCCTCCTATTTCCTTGCGCATTTTTTCTTGGGGTCCAGTGATGCCACATGTGTGAATTGGCCTCATCAAACTCACAAAACCTGAAGTAGTAATTGCGCAATCCTCAAGGAAAGAATTCCTTCTGCATGTAAGAGATATTCACAATGGAATATTCTAGTAACTGATAGTACACTGCCCCTCCATTTGATCTCAACTGGGTCTCTGTCTGAACTAACATGCATGAGTTATTTATGAGAGAATATTCAATTATGTGAAGTGCAATAGTTACATGCATGCATGTATTAACTAACTGAACTCACAATTAATTCAAAAAACTGTTTGAATTAATCTAACTAGACTTGACTCATTTAACTGAGCCAACTAATTACAACTCATCCTTATCTCTTTAACTAATGGATAAATTCCTCAATTAATGGAGAAACTATTGCATATCCCCACATAGACTTCATGTTTGATTTTCTAAAACTAATTAACTCATGGTGAATTAATTAATTAATTTACAAACAGCTGCTAAGATCAAATTTGAATTTTACTTCTCTATTTTAGTTCAGGGACTAACTAAAATAGGGAGTTATCCCGAAATGCTATTTATAGTAGTACTAAATTTAGCACTTCTATATTTAGCAATTCTTGTTGCTATTTTCAACACTCCCTCTCAACAAGAAAGGGATTATCAGTAACCCCAATCCTATCTATGTGGAACTCGAACTTGCATTTTGACAATGCCTTCGTCAAAATATCTACATCATGTTCCTTGGTCGAAACATACAACAACAACACGATCCTCTTGACCACACAATCTCAAAGATGGTGACACCGGATATCAATATGCTTGGACTTGTCATGAAAAACTGGATTCTCAAATAATTTAATACAACTATGATTACCACAGTAGATCACGGTTGGATCCATCCTTTGACCAAACAATCCCACTAGAATCTTCCACATCCAAATGGTCTCACATACAACCTAACTAGAAGCCATATATTCAGCCTCTATTGAGCTAAGTGCAACTGACCTCTCTTTCCTGTTGTACCAAGAAATTGCAGTTGAACCAAGGTTGAAGATTCCTCTAGAAGTGCTCTTCTAGTTTGATGGACTCCCTACCCAATCCGCATCTGTGAAGCCCTGAAGCTTCACTCCTTCTGTCCATCTGTACTACAATTTGAACTAAGATGTGCCTCTGAGGTATCTCAGCACATGCTTCACTGCCTTCCAAAACAACTTGATAGGTTGAACCATGGCTTGACTCAGTTGGTTCATCGCAAAGCATAAGTCAGGTCATATGTTCACCAGATACATAAGTGAACCCACTAGTTTCCGATAAACAATAGCAGCTACTACCTCACTTGAAGTAGAATCCTCCTTCCTCTAGTTCCTAGCTAGAGGAGTCTACATGGGTTTTCACTTCTCCATGTGAATGCGCCTCAGTATCTCATTAATATACTTGCCTTGAGACACAAATACTTCATCATATTTCTACCACACATCCATGCCTAGAAAGTAGTGCATAAGACCCATGTCTTTCATTTCGAACTCTCTTGTGAGGTCCTCCTTGCAAGACTGTATCAGTTGATCATCACCTCTAAAAATCAGATCATCGACATAAAGAAAAATGACCAATGGTTTACCTTCTACCATGATGTGGTAAAGGTTCGCATCTGCTTTACTCTTGGTGAAGCCCAACCCAGTGAAATAGTTGTTGATCTTGGTGTACCAAGCACGAGGTGATTGCTTCAACCCATACAAATCCCTTTTGAGTTTGCACACATGCGACTCATGATTAAAGGTCTCAAAACCTTCTGGCTACTTAATGTACACCTCCTCCTCAATCTTCCCATTGAGGAATGTTGTCTTCACATCCATCTGGTGGATCTTCCACCCCATCTGAGATGATAGTGCCAACATCGATCTAATAGATGAGTACCTTGCTATAGGAGCAAAATTCTCATCATAGTCAATCCCCTTGACCTATGAGAAACCTCAAGAAACAAACCTTGCCTTGTGTTTCTCAACACTACCATCAACTGCATCCTTTACTTTGTAAAGCCATATGGAACTCACCACTGACTTACCCTGAGGTCTTGGGACAACATCCCACAAACTGTTCTGAATGATAGAGTTGTACTGCTCTACCACTGCATCAACCCAGACTGGTTGCTGCACTGCCTCCTCGAATGAAGAAGGTTCGGTATCTACACCTCCCCAAGCAGGGCCATGTACCTAGTGTACCGCTCGGGCAACCTCCTCTATCTGCGTTGATAAGATGGTTGTCCCACATTCTCCCGCGCATCAAGCACCAACCTGTCAGCTTCCCTTGAGTGTTTCCGCCCATCTCCAGAAGTCTCAGAATGAGTGGATGTCACCACTCCTGGATCCTCTGTATGCAACTACTTTCTACTCGTCGAACTTCAAATCCCTGCGTAGCACTATCCTGTGAGTGGAAGGTAGGTACACCCGATAGTTGTGGGGTGTATCCATGTACCCCACAAATATTCCCAACTCAGCTGTTGGGTCTAGCTTCTTCCTGGCATCTTTGGTCACATGACAGTAAACTGATGATCCAAAGATTTGGAAGTGACTTACAGGTCGCTTCTCGGAAAATGCCACCATAGGTGCCTTCATCCCCAGTATACAGTGCAGGCTTCTATTCGGCAAGTATACTACTGTATTTCATGCCTCGGCCCACAAATGCAGTGGTAGGCTTTGGTCATGCAACATCACTCGAGTTGCTCCCACAATCAATCTGTTCTTCCTTTCGGCCACCCCATTTTGCTATGGGTTATTGGGTGTCGTCAATTTCTGTTTAATTCCTTCTGCAGCATAGAAGTCTTTAAACTGTTGGGAGACATACTCTCCACCATTGTCACTATGCAAGGCTTTTATTTTCTTTCCAGATTGTTTCTCTGCCAAGGCTTTAAACTCACAAAACCTCAAGAAGGTTTGATCCTTCTTTTGCATAAAGTAGATCCAACATCTACGAGAAAAATCATCAATAAAAATAACATAGTACCTTTGTTTAGCAGTGGAGGTTGTAGATAAAGGTCCACAAACATTTGAGTGAACTCGCTCCAGGATTGCTCCAGCTCTACTGTCTTAATCCAGAAAGGAAGACTTCGAATACTTACCCAAGGTACAACCTTTGCATGTATTTGTCTACTCAAGTTTTCCCTTAGGTAATCCGGTAGAAATCTGTTGCATGATCTTCAAGGCTCCATGGTGCAAGTGACCCAGGCTTCTATGCCATAGCTCGCCAACATCTTGGTTGTGCACCATCTCAGTTTTGGAACTCAATTCAGCACAATTGTCTACCTCTAGCTTGTATAGATTATTTACTAGAATCCCAATTCGCTTTGTCTGTCCAGTACCAATATGCCTCAGGAATAATTTTTCTTTACTAAAGACTACATCATAGCCTTTATCTTTTAGCATAGCGATAGACACAATATTCTTCTTCAGACCTGGTACTTACTTTACATCAGTCAGGGTGAGGGGAGCTCCATGCTCCCTCTGAAACATAACTGTACCTTCACCTGAAACACGGTACTTTCCATCATCGCCAATCTCGATCCGCATATGGAGATCCTTCTCCTCCAAGGTACTGTAAAGATTCTTGTCACCTAAAATGTGTAATGAAGCTCCACTATCCAGGTACCACACATATCCCACCATGGATGAAACCATGCATGCAATAAGCAAGAAATCCAGCTCAAATTATGAGGCCAGTGCCTCACCATCAGATCCTTTCGAGAAACCCTTCTTGGATTTCTTCTGTGGATAATTTGTAGCATAATGGCCCACTTCATGACAATGAAAGCATCACACTTTTGATTTTTCAAACTTCTTCCCACCATGGGAAGAACCGGATTTGGGATGGGACGCCTTCCCTTTCCCTTTCCTCGCCTTACTTGCTAAGGCTAGATTTTCCTCATCATCTTGCTTCGATGAGGATCCATCTCTGGTGCTTCTTCTTATTTCATCCTACATTAGATCCAACCAAAGTTGTTCCCAATCTGGCAGTTTTTGTAGAAATTCCCACTGTAGATCAACAGATTATGCAATATACTAAAACACAATACAAGATCTACTTCTATAACACTTTATGGAAGCTTAATCAAATTGAGCAAGATCAAGAGAACACATATAACTGAGAATGAGAAATCAATCACACATAACACAAAATAAATAACTTAGGGAAAGCCTCAACCTAAAACCCCAATCTCTGTATTATCATACAAGTGGAAATCTTGTTCAAGTTACAAAAAGAATCAGCTCTCAAGATATCCTACTCTCTCTGCAATCAAACAATACAACTCACAGACTGAATAGACACTGTATATGTCCTCCTCAAGCCCTCCAAGCCTCCTATTTCCTTGCGTAGTTTTTCTTGGTGGCAATGATGTCACATGTGTGTATTGGCCTCATCACACTCACTAAACCTAAAGAAGTAACTACATAATCCTCAAGGAAAGAATTCCTTTTGCATGTAAGGAATATTCGCAATGGAATATTCTAGCAACTGATAGTACACTACCCCTCCATCTGATCTCAACTGGGTCTCTGTCTGAACTGACAGGCATGAGTTATTTATGAGAGAATAATTAGTTATCTGAAGTGCAGTAGTTACATGCATGCAAGCATTAACTAACTAAACTTACATTAATACAAAAAACTGTTTGAATTAATCTAACAGGACTTGACTCAGTTAACTAAGCCAACTAATTACAACTCATCCTTATCTCTTTAACTGATGGATAAATTCCTCAATTAATGGAGAAACTGTTGCATGTCCCCACATAGACTTCAAGTTTGATTTTCCTTAACTAACTAACTCAAGATGAATTAATTAATTATTTTACAAACTGCTGCTAAGATCGAATTCGAATTTTACTTCACTATTTTAATTTAGGGACTGACTAAAATAGGAAGGTATCCTGAAATGCTATTTATAGAATGTTATTTTTAGCACTTCCAATTTTCCATCCATTGTTGCTAAGATCAACACGAGTTGAACTGCCATTTATAGTAGTACTATTTTTAGCAATTCTATTTTTAGCATTTCTTGTTGCTATTTTCAACACTCCTTCTCAACAAGAAAGGGTTTATCAGTAACCCCAATCTTGTCTCTGTGGAACCCGAAATTGCATCATGATCCTCTTGACCACACAGTCTCGAAGATGGTGGTACCAGATATCAATGTGCTTGGACCTATCATGAAAAACTAGATTCTCCATGAGTTTGATACAACTCTGGTTATCGCAGTAGATCACTGTAGGATCCATCATCTCACCAAACAATCCCACTAGAAACTTCTACATCCAAATGGCCTCATATGCAGCCTGACTAGCAGCTATGTATTCAGCCTCTCCTGAGCTAAGTGCAGCTAATATCTATTTCCTGCTATACTAGGAAACTGCAGCTGAACCAAGGTTGAAGATTCCTCCAGAAATGCTCTTCCGGTCTGATGGACTCCCTGCCCAATCTGCATTTGTGCAGCCCTGAAGCTTCACTCCCTCTATCCGTCTGTACCACAATCCGAACTGAGATGTGCCTCTGAGGTATCTCAACACATGCTTCGTTGCCTTCCAAAATAGCTTGGTAGGATGAACCATAGCTTGACTCAGCTAGTTCACCATAAAGCATAAGTCAGGTCATGTGTTCACCAGATACATAAGTGAACCCACCAGATGCCGATAAACAGTAGCAACTACTACCTCACCTGAAGTAGTATCCTCCTTCCTCCAGTTCCCAGCTAGAGGAGTTTGCATGGGCTTGCACTTCTCCATGTGAAAGCACCTGAGTATCTCATTGGAATACTTGCCTTGAGACATATACTTCCCCATCTTTATGCCACACCTCCATGCCTAGAAAGTAGTGCATGAGGCCCATGTCCTTCATCTCGAACTCTCTTGCAAGGTCCTCCTTTCCAGACTGTATCAGTTGATCATCTCCTGTCAAAATCATATCATCAACATAAAGAACAATGATTAATGGCTTACCTTCTACCATGACGTGGTAAAGGTTCACATCTACTTCACTCTTGGTGAAGCCCAAACTGGTGAAATAGTTGTCAATCCTGGTGTACCAAGCGCAGGGTACTTGCTTCAGCCCATACAGAGCCCTCTTGAGTCTGCACACATGTGACTCACGATTGAAGGTTTCGAAACCCTCTGGCTACTCAATGTACACCTCCTCCTCAATCTTCCCATTGAGGAATGTTGTCTTCACATCCATTTGGTGGATCTTCCACCCAATCTGAGTTGATAGTGCCAACATCGATCTAATGGATAAGTACCTTGCTATAGGAGCAAAAGTCTCATCGTAGTCGATCCCCTCGACCAGTGAGAAACCCAGGGCAACAAAGCTTGCCTTATGTTTCTCAACACTGTCATCAGCTGCCCACTTTACCTTGTAAAGCCATCTGAAACTCACCATTGACTTGCCCTGAGGCCTTGGGACAACATCCCACACACTGTTCTGAATGATAGAGTCATACTCCTCCACCATTGCATCAACCCAGACTAGTTGCTGCACTGCCTTCTCGAATGAAGAAGGTTTGGTATCTACACACTCCCCAACCAGGGCCATGTACCCAGTGTACTACTCGGGTGATCTCCTCTATTTGTGATGACAAGATGGTTATCCCACATTCTCCTATACATCCAGCATCAACCTTTCAGCTTCCCTTGAGCGTTTCTGCCCATCTCTAGAAGTATCAGCATGAGTGGATGTCTCCACTCCCAAATCCTTTGCATGCGACTGCTCCACATCAATCTGAGGCTCCTCATCCTTAGGAACTGAAAATTCCTCATGTTCATGCAACTTGAGCTCTCTCTCAAGTGATAAACGCATGGATTTCTGCTTGTCAAAATTCAGATCTCTACATACCACAGTCCTCTGATTGGAAGGCAGGTACACCCAATAGTTGTGGGGTGTATCCGTGTACCCCACAAGTATTCCCAACTTAGCTGTTGGGTCTAGCTTCTTTCTAGCATATTTGGTCACATCACAGTAAACTGATGATCCAAAGATTCGAAAGTGACTTACATCAAGTCACTTCCTAGAATAGGCCTCCATAGGTTTCTTCATCCCCAGTATACGGTGCGGGCTTCTATTCTACAAGTATACTGTTGTATTGCATGCCTCAGCCTAGAAATGCAGTGGTAGGCTTTGGTCATGCAACATCGCTTGAGCTACTCCCACAATCGATCTATTCTTCCTTTCAGCCACCCCATTCTGTTGTGGTTTATGGGGTGTCGTCTGTTATCACTTAGGTTGTTCCCTTTGACTCCTAAGGGAATATGGCCGAGGTAACCACAAATCAAGCTTTGGACTGCAGGTCCTAGCCTACCAGCAATTAGAGAGGGATCTCTCTTTGGGATTTAACTTTGTTTAAGGGATGATTTTAGGCTAGATATGAAGCACATGGGTTTTGTTTAAGTTTGGTGGGATGGTTGATCTATTCGGGTAGAGTTGGCATGCAAAGTGTAAGAAGTTCAAACCATTGGGCATGGAGTCCATGAATGTGAACTGATGGATGTGTTTTCTTTGGTAGAAGAGGGGAATATGGAGCAGGATATCTACACATGGCACAATGTTTTATGCTGGAACAAAGATGAAATGGAAGTCAGGGGATGAGAGGCAGTTAAGAATTCTCTCATCCGGCCAAAGAGGGAAAGTGGATGAAGGCTAAATAGGAGAAATGAAGAATTTCCTAGACAACATTCATATAATGAAGGAAATAGCTTAAACATGTTCAATTAAGAATGCATATTCATCACTGATTCAGAGCAAAACATAGAAAAGTTACAAGAATTGAGCACAGAGGGCATGAAAACCAGTTCTGACCTATTCCTTCTTCCTGCAACTTAGATTATGATATTATAGATGATACAAATATGTATAAACCAATAAACAGAGGGAGGAAAGACTTATTGAACCATGAGCAAGCACGAGAATTCCATATCAAGCTCTTTAGCCATTAAAAGCACAACCAACCAGTTCAGATGCAAACATTCCAACAATCTTTGATTACAGAAGCTCTTAACATTTACAGAGCAAGTCTAGAATGAGAAATACAACCAACCAACCAACCCTTATTACATTGTTCAGGGCTATATTTATAGGCAAAATATCTACAAAAATAGATCTGATAGAAGATCTTAGGAAATAACTACAATTTAACCTAACTTCTCTTGCAAGTAATGTAAAAAATATCTATTTAATGCTGCGCTGGGGGCAGCTGCTTCAAAAATGAGGCTATGTGGCGTCCTTCAGTAGCTTCTGTTGTCCAATCTACAATAACTGTGCCTTCAATCTCTTATCTGCACCTCTTAGTCGGTTCTGCTACTCTTAGGTGGCTGTGATTCTTATTAAATCTAATATGACTCGGCTTTAATGGCCTATAACTCTGTTCTGATACTCTTTAACTGGTCAAGTCCGCTCCTTTCGGGCAAAAATAACTGTTGCAAACAATGCGCTGGACTGAGGCTTTCCATTTTGGCCATTTTTTCTTAGCGATGCGCGATTAGTGCTAAGCGCTAATCGAACATCAAAAATTGCCTATGATTTTCATTCCGAGCTTCATAAGCAGCGATTTCACCTTTGGCGCTTTTTCTTCGGTGGTGACGTCAGCGGTGGGACCCAGTACGGTGGATGATGTCAGCGGGGTGACGTGGCAGGGTGACATGGTGCTTACGTCACATAGGGGGAAGCAGTATCCGGTTTCAAGGCACACCGCTTTTGTGCAGAGGTGGTTTGGGAGGAGGGGGATCCGCCACAGTCGAGAGGGTGACGCGTGGTAGGAGTACGACGGGAAAACCGCCCATCTCCCGGACGCTAACCATCCACAGGTTCGGAGCAGAAACGACCTGCCCACCGTAGATCCAGGGTGCGAGCAATCAGACGGATGGCAGAACAGAGAAGGTGGTGGAAGGATAAGGGACGAGGCTCGCAATGCCTTAATTAGTTATTTAATTTTGGCGGGGGGGGGGGG
>APFE031585917.1:25294-43126 GCA_000404065.3 Pinus taeda | reverse complement strand
AAGATTAAGCTGTTTGGACCTCCCTTTAACTGAAAATTCTTCAAAAATGGAATAACTCATCAAAATTGGAATACAACAGGGGCACTTAGACTAGCACACTCTCATGGACACTTCTTTGGCCTCAGTATTGAATATGGAACATTGCAGCATGCAAAGTATGACATATTTGGTATGTAGAAATGTCGATCATGAAAGATGAATACCTGCTATGAGCAGGAGGCTAATACCGTCAACTCCCATTTAATACCTTCTGTAGCACAGAAGTCTTTAAACTGTTGGGAGACATACTCTCCACCATTGTCACTATGCAAGGCTTTTATTTTCTTTCCAGATTCTTTCTTTTCCAAGGCTTTAAACTCACAAAACCTCAAGAAGGTTTGATCCTTCTTTTACATAAAGTAGATCCAACATCTACAAGAAAAATCATCAATAAAACAACATAGTACCTTTGTTTAGCGGTGGACTGTAGAGAATGGTCCACAAACATGTGTGTGAACTCGCTCCAGGATTTCTCCAGCTCTACTGTCTAGATCCAGAAAGGAAGATTTTGCATACTTACCCAAGGTAATCTGGTAGAAATATGCTGCATGATCTTCAGGGCTCCATGGTGCAAGTGGCCTAGTCTTCTATGTCATAGCTCACCAACATCTTGGCTCTGCACCATCTCAACTTTGGAACTCAGAGTAGCACAATCATCTACCTCCAGCTTGTAGAGATTCTTGACTCGAACCCCTATTCTCTTTGTCTGTCCAGTACCGATATGCCTCAGGAATACTTTTCCTTGACTAAAGACTACATCATAGCCTTTTTCTTCTAGCATAGCGACATACACAATATTCTTCTTTAGACCTAGTACATACTTTACATCAGTCAGGGTGAGGGGAGCTCCATGCTCCCTTTGAAACACAACCATACCTTCACCTGAAACAAAGTACTTTCCATCATCACCCATCTCGATCCACATCTGGAGATCCTTCTCCTCCAAGGTACTAAAAAATATTCTTGTCACCTGACATGTGGAATGAAGCTCCACTATCCAAGTACCACACACATCCCACCATGGATGAAACCATGCATGCGATAAGTGAGAACTCTAGCTCAAACTGTGAGGC
This sequence comes from Pinus taeda, assembly GCA_000404065.3. Classification (NCBI taxonomy): domain Eukaryota; kingdom Viridiplantae; phylum Streptophyta; class Pinopsida; order Pinales; family Pinaceae; genus Pinus; species Pinus taeda. The sequence goes on along the minus strand of APFE031585917.1, from coordinate 42,014 downwards.
CAGTGCCTCACCATCAGATCCCTTTGAGGAGCCCTTCTTGATTTCTTCTATGGACAATTTGTAGCATAATGGCCCACTTCATGACAATGAAAGCATTGCACTTTCGATTTGTCAATCTTCTTCCCACCATGGGAAGAACCAGATTTGGAATGGGATGCCTACCCTTTGCCTTTCGTCACCTTACTCACTACGGCTAGATTTTCCTCATCATCTTGCTTCAATGAGGATCCATCTCTGGTGCTTCTTCTTATTTCCTCCTGCATCAGATTTGACCAAAGTCGTTCCCAATCTGGCAATTTTTCTCTTCCATTAACTGAGTCTTGGTAGCTATGCCAGCTCTTAAGAAAACCGAGGAGTGCAAGACTCACCATGTCATCATCAGTGGTCGTGATCCCACACTTCCAAGCTCATCCCTGTAGGTGGTGAGCTTGTTCAGATATGTAGAGATCGTGTTGCCCTTTTCACACTTGATCTTACGAAGCTTGTCTTTCAACGCCAGTGTCCTTTGATCATTGTTGTTCTGATATAAATCTTTCAATGTTTTCCACATTGAAAATGGTGTCTCCTTCCCATGGAGGCTTGAGACAATGTGGTCTCGAACTCCCTCCAGGAGGATTCTCCTTGATCTAGCCACACATTTCTTCCATTCCGCCAGTTAAGTAGCATCAGTCGGCTTGGGGACTTCTTGATCAATGAAATCCTTTATATTGGTATCCTCTAATTCTACCTCCATATGATCCTTCCAGGCTATATAATTCGAGCCGCCATCAAGGGCATACTCGAGCCTTAAACCATTGAATGCCATTGGTGAAATTGAGATGTTATAAGAACTCGATTTCTATTCAGGAACCAAAATTTGAACTTCTCCTTCTTGTATAGTGTTCTTTGCCTTGATCACCTTTGCTCTAATACCATGTAGAAATTTGCATTGTAGATCAACATATTATGCAATATGTGAAAACACAATACAAGATCTAATTCTACAACACTTTGCAAAAGCTTAATCTAATTAAGCAAGATCAAGAGAACACATATAACTGAGAATGAGAAATCAATCACACATAACATAGAAGAAATTACCCAAGGAAAGCCTCAGCCTAAAACCCCAATCTTTGTATTATCATACAAGTGGAAATCTTGTTCAAGTTACAAAAAGAATCATCTCTCAAGCTATCCTGCTCTCTCTGTAATCAAACAATACAACTCATAGACTAAATAGACATTGTATATGTCCTCCTCAAGCCCTCCAAGCCTCCTATTTCCTTGTGCAGTTTTTCTTGGGGTCCAATGATGTCACATGTGTGTATTGGCCTCATCACACTCACTAAACTTGAAGAAGTAACTACGCAATCCTAAAGGAAAGAATTCCTTCTACATGCAAGGAATATTCACAATGGAATATTCTAGCAACTGATAGTACACTACCCCTCCATCTGATCTCAACCGGGTCTCTGTCTGAACTGACATGCATGAGCTATTTATGAGAGAATACTCAGTTATCTGAAGTGTAGTAGTTACATGCGTGCAAGCATTAACTAACTAAACTTACATTAATTGTTTGAATTAATCTAGCTGGACTTGACTGAGTTAACTAAGCCAACTAATTACAACTCATCCTTATCTCTTTAACTAATGGATAAATTCCTCAATTAATGGAGAAACTGTTGCATGTCCCCACATAGACTTCAAGTTTGATTTTCTTTAACTAATTAACTCAAGATGAATTAATTAATTATTTTACAAACTGCTGCTAAGATTAAATTCAAATTTTACTTCACTATTTTAGTTTGGGGACTAACTAAAATAGGAAGGTATCCCAAAATGCTATTTATAGAATGCTATTTTTAGCACTTCCATTTTTCCATTCATTTTTGCTAAGATCAACACTGGCTAAACTGCTATTTATAGCAGTGCTATTTTTAGCATTTCTTGTTGCTATTTTCAACAGTTTTTCTCTTCCATTAACTGAGTCATGGTAGCTCTGCCAGCTCTTAGGAAGACTGAGGAGTGTAAGATTCACCATGTCATCATCAACGGTCATGATCCCTACACTTCCAAGCTTATCCCTGCAGGTGGTGAGCTTGTTCAGATATGTAGAGATCATGTCGCCCTTTTCACACTTGATTTTCCGAAGCTTGTCTTTCAGCACCAGCTTCCTCTAATCGCTGCTATTCTGATATAGATATTTCAATGTTTTCCACATTGAAAATGGTGTCTCCTTCCCATGGAGGCTCGAGATTATGTGGTTTTGAACTCCCTCCAGAAGGATTCTCCTTGCTCTAGCCACACATTTCTTCCATTCTGCCAATTGAGTAGCATCAGTCGGCTTGGGGACTTTTTGATCAATGAAGTCCTTTAGACCGTTATCCTCTAATATTGCTTCTATGCAGTCCTTCTAGGCTCTATACTCTGAGCTGCCATCAAGGGCATACTCAAGTCTTAAACTGTTGAACACCAATGGTGAAATTGAGATGTGATAAGAACTTGATTTCTATATTCAAGAACCAAAAACTTCGAACTTCTCCCTTCTTGCGGAACAGAACAACCTATAGCAAGAAGAGAAAGATTGGTACAACAAAGCAATACTAGAAAAAAAGATAGACGATACAACAAAAAAGAAAAAAGATCCCATAGCCAAGAATTGGAAGTTAAGGCTAGATGATAAAGAATTTGAAGAATGGAGGAAAAAACGAAAAAGATTCAATCTTTTTTTCAATGGGGCATCAAAGAATAACCTAGAAAAAGCAGGTGCAGGTGGAGTAATTACAGACCCAAATGAGAAAACAATTACTACTTATGAATGGAGTCTCAGAGAAATTACAAACAACAAGGCGAAAGCATACATCCCTCTCTTAGGGACAAGATTGTTAAAAAAAAATTGCTATCAAGGATCCTATAATTATAGGAGACTCGGAAATCATTATAGCAACAATGGTAAATGAAAATAATTTCAATAGTATCACTATTAATAAAATTTGTCATAGGATTAGATCAAACATAAAAAGTCTGGGAAAAATAACTCTCAAACATGTGTTGAGAAATCAAAACAAAGACGTGGATAACTATGACAATAAAGTAATTTAAAGACTAGTTGGGACTATCAATGAAAACAACGAAGTCTATTGTGTAAACATACCATGATTTCCACACTTATGATTAGGGTTGAGAAAGGAGAAAGTGGAAAGAAGCATAAAAAAAAGGAAAGAAAAAGATGAACAAATATTCACTCCTAGAATGAGATTGTTTGCAAAATTCAAAGAAGATTTTCTATCAGTGGATCTTAAGTGCAATCTGCAAGATTCAGAGTGAAAAATCAACTCAATCCCCAAAAAGCTTCATAGCACGTTTGACAAGGATCACATGAATCCTTTACCTCTAAGCAAAGATGAAAATAGTCATATCAGTCACAAGCTTCAAGATCAAAAATATCATACAAGCGCAAGGTGTTCTATCATGGGCAGCTGCACAAGCACAAAGGTGATCTACATCATGAAAATCACCTTCAATAGTAGGTTAATTTTCCGTTCTAGGTCAATAAATTGGCCAAAGAGCTCAGCCATCTTCGTTATCTAGAAAACCTAGCCTATTTACATTAAGGCTATCTCTTAAATGATCAAATTTCTTGTATCCCCTCACCCGCGGTCCTCCTGATGATCCCATTACCAGCCTAAAGCTTTCAATAACTCGCCCACTTCATTCTCCCGATCCATCAAACTCGTATTTCGTTCGTATACCCAGGCTCAATCAACCTCAGCATTGTATAACTTTGTTGTCACTATCCGCTCTTCATTGCTCTTCCGCAACTGATTAAACTTTCGGTATATTTCACGCTCATACTTCAAGCACTCAGAACCTCTTAATAGCCTCTTTCCACTTCCTCGTTGCTCCTCTTTGTACAATTCATAAGTTATGGTTTTTAAGACTTACTACCATCTTGAGAGTAGCTTCATCTCCCCAGCGTCCTTACTCCTCTATATTTCTGGAGTCAAATTTTCTAATTACTCTTTACCTCTCGCATAAGTAGCATCTTTCAGCCAGCTCCTCATTTCAAGACAACTCCTTGGATTATTTTTGGAACACAAAGCAGGATTAGTGCTCTTTTGGTTCTCCCAAATCTTTGGATATCTTACATCAAGTGGACTCCACCAGCCAAAATTTTTCCATCAAGAACAAATAGAATGCATCAAAGTAAGAGGGCCAACACTGGGATCAAAAAAGACATAGCCTCTATAGCAACTCAAAACAATACAATGGCATGAAATCCATTAGAAAGAGAAAAAAAAATGACAGTTTCCCAACCTGTAGGGACAATAGGTTCATGATTGGAAGGTTTAATCAAGCTCTAAAGGACCTTAGGGCAGAAATGAAGACAACCAATGTGTATATGCAAAGAGACATAGATAAACAAAGAACTGAAATAGAGGATCTAAAAGACAAATGCAAGCATCTTGAAGAAATAGTTGAGTACATCAAGACCCTCAATCAAAGCCAGTAAGGGTAAACCTCGACCAGGAACAGTAAGAAGTGCCACCCTCAACAAGAGGAATTACTAAATCAGTTCTGGTGATCTTGTCTTTCTTTTAATGCAGCGCAAATATAGTTTTTTCCTAGGATAGTTTGTAAGGCAATATGTCATGCTAGTTTTTCATTTTCATAGAATTAAGGCTGCAAGTACGGATGATGAGATTGCGCTCCCATTTTTTGCACTACACTTGAACCAACCTCCTTCCAAATGTACAAGGAGCCCGCTCCTTTTCTCTTTTGCAATAAAAAAAAAATAGCCGCAGTGTTAATATATATATATATAAATAAAATAAAATATTATAATATATATATATAATATATAATAAAGAATATATATATATAGAGAGAGAGAAGAGAATAGAGAGTAAGAATTAGAGAGAGAGAGAGAAGAGAGAAGAAGAGAGATAGAGACAAGTAATGAGAGCATCATTGTAAAACATTTGGGATGGAACCATAATGACCATCCTAGCCAAATGTAGTGCATGGTCTAGAATTGGCATGGACCAAAGGCCCTACACCTTTTTATCTAACATCATCATATAATGGCTCTCAATGGGAAGTTTCCACAAATATGTTATTTTGAACTAGACTCTATATCAAGGATGATGTTTTTGTGCTAGTGGCCCCAAATCCTATCTACAAACTAAGGTGGCGAAGTGGGGGAGGGAGGGTTAAGGGTATGGGAGATGAAAGAGGTGTTATGCATATCCTTAGAATCAAGTGATCCTCTCGTTAGGCTATGATTGGTCATTTTTGAATCCTAAACAAAGCCAAGACCAACCTCCTAGAATTCACTGATGTCAAAATAATTGACATGGAGACGCATAATAAACTCAACCCATAATGTAAAAAGAAAATACAAGGAAACCTTCCTATTATTACTAGAATTTTTCTCAAATACCATAAACCAAGTATCCCTCAAGTAGTTCTTCCATGGTTTGAATATGCACCAATCCATGTAAATATTCCTATTTCTTGGGTCAAGAAGTTGGTTGGTTATAGGGTCAATGAACAAAGGAATAGTCATCCATTTGGCTATATGCAAATTTTTAACTTCTTATTTATTAATACCAATTAAGTAGTAATCTCTCATCCTGCCCCTATATTTATATCTATCATATAATTGAGCATGTGCATAGCTAATTGAAGCAACAATGTTGTAAAGTGAAGTAGGCAATGAAATATGAGATGCCTCTTTAGCGTTCCTAAGTTCATCAATTAAATTTATGGGTTCATTTTTTTAAACTCATATAAATGGAATACATAATTATATGAACACCATATGCATTTCATTAATCAAATGTACATATAAATACATTTCTATAACCCCTGGTTTCATATTCCAAGAGGTCTCTAGGACTTCTCATGATTGTTGGAATTCACTTAAGGCTTTTCTCCTTTCTCTCAAGTGACTAAACCAAATTTACATAACGCAAGAGTTTTTTTTTTCCAACATTCTCCCCTTAATTCGAAGGGTTGTATGTGAGTCTAAGAAGAGAGCTTAAATACAAAGGTAGATAATACCCAATAGTTGTATGTTCTCTCTGAAACTGTGATTTAAGGAAGACAAAAAACCAAATGAAGTAGTTGAAGTTGAAGTCTTTTATAGATGTTGGCTTAAGGCTGAGCACCAACTCAAGAACTAGTGATCCATTATGCAAACTTGAAGGTGTTGGAAAAATTTGCAAGTAAAATTTTATGTATTCTAGGCAATGGATCACTTTGCAAAATACATAAAATAATGGTTTTAAAACTCCGTTAACATCATAAAACAGAGACAAATATACCATATTAGAAACACATGACTACAAAAATGATAAAGGATTTCACCCCTCTCCTGGGCTACATTTTCTCGTCCATCTTCCAATGTTGGGCCTATTTCATTAAGTGCTCAAATTTATGTTTACATGGATTTTAGTGCTCAGAATGTGAAAATTATGTCCCCAATGGCTCCAAAATAGTCAGAAACCCCCAGCGAGGCTCTTGTTGGGATTAATTTGGCCAAAAATTGAAGAAGTTATGCTCTCTAGACGTTTTTATGCTAACTGCACTACAAATTGCACTCTCGTGTTATCCATCCTATGAATCGCACCTTTTCTGAAACTGTCAAGCACCATTTTTGCCCATTGTCGATGAGATTCTCACCAATTCAAGTGTAATTTGTTGCCTCCTTTAAATGCACAATGACCCCCTATGGGTCGAGGGTCAAGGCCAATGGCTTGCCCCCACCAGATTATCCCCTTAAGGTTTGGGTTCATGGTCATTTGGTGTCCCATGGGGCAGAGGGTTGGGCCAACAGCCCACCCTAACCATCAAAGCCCTCGATAAACCTTGGCACATGGTCATATAAGGTGGTATGCGACCCTGGGTTGGCCCCTTCACCTTAGCACCTTTCGCCTTAGCGTTGATTCTTCGTCGAGGGTCATGTGAATACCAGAGTGACTGTGGATTAGTGCTTCTACCCACCGTTCTCTGTCAGCCCCCTATGCCTTTGACCTATGGTCCTGTGGAACTGCATATAACCCATGGATGGTCCCCAAAGTTATACCTCGCCTGCTAAGCACCCGTCCCAAACTCCACCTTTGGTTGTATGCATGTGTCGAGACCATGGGCTAGACTTAATCGCTAGCCCCCCTCGACAGTTAGTGATCCATTCCAGTGGTGATATATACGTGGTTTTTGGAACCTTGGGTCAGGGCTAGGCCTAAGCCCTCGACTCCTATCTACCTACGGTCCTATGGGCAGTAAGGTGACCGGGGGTCTGGTCTTAACCCCAACCCCTGCCCCTAACTCTTAAACGCATAAAATTCAAAAAAGCATTCATTGTTATGTATTAATAAGTAACAATTGTATTCTGGTGGTAAGGTCATGTACTGTGAGCCTTGAGGTCCTACGTTTGAATCTCATTAGTGGAAATTCGACCCTTACCAAATTTTGTTGACCCTCAGGGTGCCACGTGGAAGCCCATGACTTGGCCACATGGCATCCTACCATTGGTCCATTTCAAAACTCCATCCACCAATCAAATATTCCCAAAATGAACCAATCACATGAGGCCACATGAAAGCCTTCCATTAGCCCATGAGGTATAGTCAAGTTTCCCAGTCAATGTACAGACTACCCATTCAACGATTCTACATCCAACTTGAAAATTTTTTACCGGTTTGGGAAAACGATCATAACACAATATTGGGAGCATACGATATTGGCTTTGAGTGATTCAAGTTGTTTTAGATTCAGTTCGTCAAGCTCTACGCTTTGGCATAGGTTTCGAGCAATTTTGAACACTTTTAATTTTGAGCACTTTACTGATCCCTTGGAACACTCCTCCCAACTAGAATATTTTGGACCTCCAAAAGACTATTTTCAGTCAAAAAACAGATGATATTACAGTTCCCTCATCCTTCCAATCTCAATCCATTTGGCTTTTCCTGGTTTTGTACCTTTGAGCCCCATACAAAGGTGCTTCTCGTTCCTTCTTCTTGATGTTATTATTTTTATATCAAGGACAGGATCTTGCTACAATTCTTTAACATTTTCAGGAGAGAAAACTTCTATTGAAAGAATTTGAACGTTCTCTCCTAGGTATTCAATCAAAGGAGGCTTATCCAATTTCAAGTTATTTTCACCTTGAAGCTTTTCTTTGTTGATGCAAAGCCTTACTTCATCTCCAACCTGAAAATTGTGGTCAACACGATGCTTATCATGTCTAGCCTTGTATTTGGCTTGACTCTTCACCAAATTTGATTGCCATCTCCATGAAACATCCTTTCTCAAATCCAAAACATTAGGAGACCCACAAGAAGATGTATTAGAACTAATGTTCCCTTTTTCAAGTAGCTCTTGCATTTGCTTCTTATAGGAAAAAATATTATCACATGTGTTAACAACTTCAACTAATCATATTGTAATCTTGCACCACATCCTTGGAAGGCTTCAGATTCCTCAACATATTTTTGTTTAATCAATAACAATGCAAAATTCTGACTAGCATTTAATAACCTCTTCATTTTTCCAGCGTTCAGAAGAGACAAATTCAACTTCTTGTGATGTGCTCTAACAATATACATAATCCCATTTTTAAACAAATGATATTTGTTCTCATGGCAATGAAAGATGACTTTACTATCATATAAGTATGGGCTTCCCAAAACAATCCCGCATATGTCAAGTGGTACTACATCAAGTTCTACCTCATCAATAAAATTTGCATTGATTATGAATTTAAGTATGTGTTTCTTGTCACTTGCAATTTGGCATGTCACATACCCAACCCAAAGAATAAGGTTTAGGATGAGGAATGGTTTCCAAATTTAGATTCTTGACAATGTCTTTTGAAATAAGGTTTGCTTGTGATCCACTATCAAACAAAGTATCTACTTTGTTATGTTTTGTGATGACTCTAATATGGAAAATCTCAATTCTTTCTCTTTCATTTTGAGTTTCAATGGGCTTTCTATAAGAACTAGTACTTGCAATAGAATCCTAACCTTTCAATCCCATGGCTATGATTTTTTTTTCATCTCATAATCAAATCCTAGTTCTTGTTGTGTAGTTGCAGTAGTTTTTTCTTTCTCCTTATTATTAAACTTTTTGGGTTTCATATTAGGATGAAGTTTCCAACATTGGTCTTTAACATGGCCTTCTTTTGAACAATGTTTACATCTGATTTTTTCTCCCTCTTTCTTAATTGAAGCATTATTTTTATCCTTGCCTTTGAACTCCCCTTTTCCTTTGTCTCTAGACTTAAATGACTTCTCACTATTTTCTTCATAAACATTCTTCCCTCTTTCTTTTAAATGAGTTGCTTGTACACAACTTCATCTAGCTTTGTAGGGTTAAACATGAGAATTGTGTGTCTCAAGTAACTAGGTAATCCTCCAATGTATTTTAGTAGAGTATCTTGAGAGGACTAATCTATAGTCAAAATCAAAGCTCTTTTCCTGAATTCTTGAGTATAGCTTTGCACATTTTGACCCTTAGCTTGCCTAAAGTTCTGTCAATCCATTATAGCTTTTTGCATGTATGCTAATGGATAAAACTGTCTTCCTATTGCAACAACAAAATTATTCTGAGAGGATAAAACCTTACCATGTTCCTTCATGTCCTCTTGAGTCCACCAAGTAAGTGTTGCACTTTCCAACCTAAGAGAAACAAGCTGAATTTTGGTTTCATCATCCTTGATTCTTTGTATCCTACAATACACTTCAATTTGACGAACCCAACTATCTAATTTCTCAGCATTTACCCCTCCATCATACATAGGCAATTCAAACTTTATATCAAACTTTAACAAAGGAGTTTTACCCTGCCTTTTCGGAGAATTTGGAGGTGTTTATGAAGGGGAAGAAGTAGAAGAAGAGGAGGATGAGGATGATGGAGGTGAAATCCATTCCTTTTTGGAGTTTTGTCTCCATTTCCTCCATTTCCTTTTGGAGGTTTTGAGCTCTTTCCTTGCAACCTTGAGTTCCTTTCCTCATAAATAACTTTCACCATTTCATACATTTCAAAGAAAGATTTTCTGAAATTTCTATCATCTTCAGACATCCCTTCAGGACCTTCTTCATGTGCCATGACTAGTGAAGCTTGAGATATATGTGTTCTCCTTAAAAAATTTTGAGACCTTGGCTCCATAAGTTCTCCTTCTCCTCTTTTGAGCTTCAACATTGTAAACATTAGAAAACAATTGCAAAAAAAATCAAACATTCAAAATAACCTTGAGCTCTGATACCAAACTGATCTTTTATGCAAAATTGAAGGTGATGGAAAAATTTGCAAGTAAAATTTTATGTATTTTAGGAAATGGATCACTTTGCAAAACACATAAAATAATGGTTTTAAAACTTAGTTAACAACATAAAATAGAGAAAAATATACCATATCAGAAACACATGACAACATAAATGATAAAGGAGTTCACCTCTTTCTTGGGCTACATCTCCTAGTCCAACTTCCAATATTGGGCATATTTCATTAAGTGCTAAAATTTGTGATTACATGGATTTACAGTGCTCAAAATGTAAAAATTGTATCTCCAATGGCTCCATAACAATAAAAAACCCCCAGCTTGGCTCTTGTTGGACTCAATTTTGCCAAAAATTGAAGAAGTTATGCTCTCTAGAATTTTTTCTGCTAACTACGATACAAACTGCACTCTCCTATTATCTATCTTATGAATTGCACCTTTTCCAAAACCGCCAAGCACCATGTTCGCCTAATGTCAGTGAGATTCCCGCTAGTTTGGGTGCAATTTTTTTCCTCCTTTAAATGCACATTGACCCCCTATGAGCAGAAATTCACACCATATGGGCCATGCAGTCAAGGGCTAACACCCCCGCTGGCTTAGCCCCTTAAGGTTTGGGGTCATGGTCATTTGGTTCCCCACAAGGCCAAGGGTCAGACCAATGGACTGCTCTAACCATCAGAGCCCCTATTAAACCTTGTTGTGTGATCATATAAGGTGGCATGCAACCCTGGGGCTATCCCCCTCACCTTAGAACCTTTTTCCTTAGCATTGATTCTTCGTCGAGGGTGATGTGAACACTAGAGTGACCATGGTCTGGTGCTTCTACCCAATGTTGTCTTTCAACCCCCTTCGACTTTGACCTATGGTCCTATGGAACTGCATATAACTCGGAGCTGGTCCCCAAAGTTCTGCCTCGCCTGTCAAACACCCGTCCCAAACTATGCCTTTGATTTTATGGACGCTGCACAACTATGAGTTGGACTTAATCACTAGACCCCTCAATAGTTAGCGCTCTGGTCCAATGATCATATATACGTGGGTTTTATAACCATGGGCCAAGGCTAATCCTGAGCCCTTGGCTCTCATCTGCATGTCGTCCAGTGGGTGGTAAGGTGATCGAGGGTCAATGCTTAGCCCCGACCACTTCTCCCAACTCTTAAACGCATAAACTTCAAATAAACATTCGCTGCTATGTATTAATAAGTAACACTTGCATTCTAGCAGTAAGATCATGTGCTGTGAGCCTTGAGGTCTTGCATTTGAATCTGATCGGTGGAAATTTGGCCCTTGCCAAAAAATTTTGACCCTCGGAGTGCCACATGGCATCCCACCATTGGTCCATTTCAAAACTCCATCCACCAATCAAATGCGCCCAAAATGAACCAATCACATGAGGCCACTTAGAATCCTGCCATTAGCCCACGAGGTACAATCAACTTACCTAGTCACCCTACCCAGTTAGCAGTCTTGCATCCAACCTACAAATTTTTTACATGTTTCAGAAAATGATCAGAACATGATACAGAGAGCATACGATATCGGTTTTGAGCAATTCAAGTTGTGTTGGATTCAAGTCATCAATATCTATTCTTTGGAACAAGTTTTGAGCACTTTTGAACACTTTGAATTTTTACCACTTTACTGATCCCTTGGATCAACTAGGCTCGAAGTAGTTCCTAAAAAAACTTCTAAATATGGATAAAGTTGTAGTCTTTTGTGAGATGTAAGTGCTCTCTAATGATGGTTTACATATGACCACAAACTAAGGAAATGGGTTGCAGAATCTGAAGTCTTCTACAAGTGGTGGTTTAAGGCTAACCACCAACTCTAAAAGGTGTATCAAAAGTCAAAGTCTTCTACCGACGGTGGTCTAAGGATAGCCACAAACCAAATCATAATCATGGAACATGAATCTATCTCTAGCTATAACTACTCCTTTGACACTCGCTTACTCTGGCTCTAGGCTTTAGCAATTGGCTCTGGTTCAGGCTTACTTAATATATCCTTGAAGCTAGTAGTTGACCATTAATTCCCTCCCTATCAAATAGAAGCTGAGAAGATGGAAAAATATCCATTGTAAGACATGTCCAATAATTGAGAATCATGTATGTGGCATGATTGATATATCTTCATGGTTGTTGAAGGCCATCTCTAAAAAGTGATCCATTCAAGGTGAATATTTGTTCTTGCAGGACTCTTGTATCTAGAACATTTATCTAAATGATAAGTGTTTTTTCCATAATAATCACAAGGGTGAAGATCAAAACAATGATCTTTCACATGGCCAACCTGATCATAATGTTTGCATCTACGAATCTCATGTAGAAGTGGAGCACATTGAGATGAATTGTCCTAAAAAACCTAGCACTATGAAATTGGATTAGTTTGGAATAATCTCGGATGTGAAAGGTCACATCCTTGTCATATCCAAGACTAGCTCTATACTTGTTATTGATGACTGTGCACGAAAAAAATCTACATCTTCATTTAAATATGCTCATAAAATGGCATCACTGATATAATCAAGTGTTAGTTGCTCATGGGAATCAACCGCGAACAATGAATTATTATGAACAAGAAGTAGTTCAGAATGTCGATTCCTTTGTTGTATTTCGTCTTGTTAGAGTTGTGAATCAAGATGAAGAAGTTCAATCTTCTCCCATGCATTTTGTAAATATATTTAAATATCAGCAAGAGAGGCCTTCCTAATTTTCATTGTGTTATGAACAATAGAGAGCATTAAAGTATTCAGTAACTCTATTACTTCACCTATTTGAGCCATTTTCCAACAACTTATGTTGAGAAAAAGAAGGGTTTCATTATTTTTTAGTCATCTTGGAGGGCCTAATGTAATAACAAATCACTTAATTTTGGCATTGAAATTCTCCTTCAAAAAGAAACCAAATTCTGACCACCAATTACACCATTAGCAATACTCGCATAGATATATATCTAATCTAGATTTAAACAGGAACGCAAAAAATTATAGAGATATGAATAAGCACAGATATGCAGTGGAAACAATACTTCATTTCATTAATGTAAAATATTGAGATATGCTTACAAATAGAAAATGGAAATAAACAGCTAGGGCGATGGTAGCTTATCTCTGAGAAGAGATGTGGTGGCTACATGCTTCTGAACTGTGTTACAATGAGGCTCAAAGGACTATTTATTGTTGAGAAACAATGGAAGACCCTTCACATCCCAAAACTTAACCCTAGAAGATGAAACACCAAATTGTGGGCCCCGTTTGGTTAAATTCGTACATCAATTTCCCGGGGTCGTAACTTTGGCATACGATCTCCGTTTGATGCGTACAATAGCTCGTTAGAAATATCTATCCGAGCACTACAACCTTGGGAAAGGCAACATCTGTCCGTGGACCGATGTTGCCACCAAATTTCCCAAAAAACATTGTTTAGGGCCTCAAAATGGCTCCGAAAATTCAGGACCCAAAAAACTGCTAAAAATAGTAAGTTGTGCTATAATTAAGGAAACTGGAAATGTTGAGAGAAACAATGGTGGGGGTCCAGGTGGACTTGGCAAGTGGCCACCAATATCCACTTGGATCAATATCACTCTATGCCGAGTGCAAATTCATAATCATTTTGTCACTTTAGTTCACTAGAGTTCCATCTATGAGCATTTAATTGCATAGATAAAAGTATGTGATACCAGTGTCATGGTTCAACATATTTTGAAACTACAACAACATCAAGGACCAATCTTAAGAAACACACTCTTTCGTTTATGTTCATATTAGAGATATCTAAGTGGAAGGAAACATGGAGTAGCAATTAGATACTCCAAAAATAGTTGCATAATATACCACAAATTTTTATACTTCGTCATATGTAGATATATGAGATCTTAGTAGTTAATAGATTCATTCCACTAGAAATTGGAGAGTTGCACGATATGAAGAGTCATGGTTTTGAATTCACTGCAATGCTTCAACTTTCTACATTGTAATTCTTTGGATTTTATACACACTGCTTTCTCTCCTAACAAGCTTGAGCACATAGTCACTATTGGGTGGATGGATCAAGGAAGTTTCCATTGTGATGGTAACGTCCAAATTTATAAGATCCAGATGGTTGTATCCTATGTGAGGAGAAGCTAGTCATTGAAATTTTGTTTCATTTCAAGCTAGTTATGTATCTATGCTAGGTCATAGGTGGTGGGATCAATTCTATCCAACACAAATTCTACAAATTTCTTGGGGTCAATCTTACTCCAATGCAGATTCCACTTACATTGAGGTACAATTCAATAGAAACTACATGGAACCCTATTATCCTTCCCAAGACCCAAAGCACAAAAATTCCTCTACACTTTCAAATTCTTCTTGCATTATTCTTTCAAATATGTCACATTCCCTAATTTGGTATAAGAAAATGGTCATCTTAAACTTATTTTTGGTGAAAGAAAATAGTCATCTGAGATCGATTTGTAAATTCCCAGAATATCCCCGAATCAAAATATCTGAGAATTCAAATGAACTATTGGATTCTATAATATTGAATATGATATTCCCAGTAAGAGAGAAAACCCTTGATACAATATCTCATGTGTAGTGTTCTGGGACTGTATGAATTCCCGAGCTTTTAGAAACTAGATAAAAACCCTTACAAACTTTTAAATATGTTCAAAGAAACTTTAGCATGCCCATCCTTTCACCATCATCATTTAGACTACGAGAGCATGGTTAAAAAACTAGCCATGACCACTGGCCTTTCGCCATAGAAGAAATATTGGAGCACAATATGCAACAAAGCTAAAGCCATCATACAATGAGGGTTTTATGGTTCAAATCATCGTGCTCTATAGGCATGACAGGAAGCCCAATCAAGCTATAAATACTTTACATCAATGGCCAGACTTTCATTGTGAACCAAAACATGTTCCTTTCCATATTCCATTGAAAAACAATCTAGCGGACCTATGGGTGTGAGTTTCCTAGAGAAATAGAAACTGTGGACATATAAACAATCATAGAGAGGTCACAAATAAGAACAAAGAAACTATGTGAGTTTCTTAAGCATCGAGCACATTCAGGTCCTAAGAACTATATGGCTCTTATACCATTGTTAAACAATACTCACGTAAATGGAACACAAACCACATGTATTAGATGAACATGAGAAGCATTTCATTAATCAAAAATATATATAAATACATGTTATTGGTTAATCTTTTCTCCTTTTTCTCGAGTGAATAAGCCAAATTTACATTTAACCTTAGAGGATTATATTTCGAATATATTTAAACACTAATTAATTTTTTCTAATGTGTCTTATAAAAACATTAGCATTTGAATTTGGATCAATGTTTTTCTCTAAAGTGAAGAAATAATATTTATATAATGTTAATAGATATTAAAATGAAATTTCAAATAAAATCTACTTAAAAATAAGAGCTTTACTATGCAAAATGTTCAATACCAATGATGCCAATATTCTTCATTCTTATTCTCATTGAGATTAGGTCTAGTTGGAAAAAACACACTTACATTGGTAAGAAGAATAGAAATCAAAATTGTCATGTGTTGGGGATATATAATATATATATATATTATTATATATATAATAATATATATATATATATATATATATATATAATATATATGAGAGGAATGCACATGTTTTAGTTGTTGAGGGATTGTGAGACAACAATGTTAGAAACCGTTACAAAGATATTTTGGTTATTATCTCAGCATATCACATGTGGGAACAGAGTTCTCATGGGAGGATAGCAGCCTTTTAATATGTTCATGTTTTTAGCATTTGTCTGCTTTAAAAATGTACATGCAATTCTAGTGCATGCATGTTTGTTTAAATTTAAAATAATATTGACATTTACTTTCCACTGTGAAATGGATTGTGTGGAGCTTCAATGAAGCTCAAAGCTATTTAAATAGAAATACATGAATATTCATGAATACTCCTAAAGAGTGTATGAGAGTTGGTTTATAGGTACTCCTATAAAGAGAAAATGATGAGTGTATGGTTTTCTAATTTGTAAAATCTATAGATTAGTATTTTTATATAATTTTTATACAAGTTTATTTCATATCAATGTTGATTGTTTCCTCTTCATAATTATACATTTAAAAAATAATAAAAAATTCACATTAAATCTATATCTATAGATTTTTTTAAATAAATTAATAAAAATATATTTCCATAAAAACCCCCCATTTTAATAAAATATTTAAAGAATATAATTTAAAGTATACAAATGATACATTGATATATTTGTGCTAATATAGTATTACTATTAATTATAACATTAATTCATATCATATATTATTCTTCTTACAACTTTGGGAGGAGCTCACTTAACAAGTTCATGGAAATGTAAACTAAATGTGAGTATAAGGTCTTATATTCAAATGTCTTGTTGTTTACTAGTGGTCTAAAAACGGCATAATTCACCTAGAAATTA